>ML780151.1:610517-633561 GCA_009831015.1 Picea engelmannii | reverse complement strand
CTTATATGTCTTGAAGAATTACATTCATTGGAAGCACCAACTTCCTTTGTTTTCTAGCTGCAACTGGAAGGAGGCTCCAACCCCCTAGTTTCTCAGGCTACAACCTGAGGGAAGCTCCAACTCCCCAAATCTATGGCTACAACAAGAAGGAGGCTACAACCTCCAATGTTCTCCGGTTACAACTAGAAGGTGGCTACAACCACCTATCATTGCCCCATCTTGCCGCCCTGAAGTAGAAGTAGGATGATGGAAACACTGTCACACTATCACTGTGAGATATACCACTGCAAACCTGTACCAAAAAATTTGAACCATGCATCAACCATGCATCAACCTGTACCTCAACCTGTAATCAACCTGTAATCAACCTGTACCATAAACAAGTGCATCAACCATGCACCAACCTGTAACCAACCTGTACCATAAACAAGTGCATCCAACCACGTGCCAAGTATGTACCAATCATGTGTCAACTACTCATCAACTATGACTCATCAATATGTACCAACATCATCAACTATACACCTCATGTATGTGCGCCAACTCATCAACTACTTGTCTCAACCATGTACTCAACATGTACCTCAACCAAAAGCCCCCATCAATTTCATCATCCAAATCTGATTTGTAGCTCTGTAATAGACCTGGTGTATACGATCACATTCCTTCAAACCTTCCTTAATTTTAAAAACAAGAGACTAGCATTTTCATCAAACTTTTCTTTAGTCTCGCATGCCTAGTTTTGGATTAGTCAACAACCCTAACTTGAAGTAATCATAACTTTGAACCTGTAGTGTATAAAGATATGAAACTGATACACAATGTTCTTCAGTGTGTTTTGTGCGATTCCTCCAAGTGGAACTACTTGTAACCTCTCAGAAAAGGAGTTATAGCAACAATAACATACTTTTCTGAATTTTGGCTTATTCTAGAGAGCGCCCTTGTAGAGCATGCCCCACACAAAATATTTGATGAAATTATATGAAACTATTACACAAATTACTAAAGACTGTACCCTAACCAACACAATTTGTCTCACTAAATTTGGATCTGTTATGAAGAAGTTATGACGTTGTTACCTGAAACACATGATTTTGACTAGTTTCAAGACTGGCCACAAACCCTATTTTCCACAGAGTGTAACTCCCAAAATACAATTACCCACAAGATGAATTTGTAACCAAAGATACTTGGATAGGTTTAATCAGTTGCATAGAAATTTCAGGATCTGAATCATTATAGAAAAAAGGTTATAGTGAAAATAGTGAGATTACCTGAAAATAACATACCTTAGAAAGCACCATCAAAAGAATTTATCCTTCCTTGCATTTCGGCCTTCTTTTCTTTACTTTCCTCAAAATTTCGGCTTAGATATCATTTGTATACCTCCGAAACCTATAGATATTCAATATGCTCAAGTGTGTTTCAAATGAGAGATCCTTGCCTCTTATTTATACTCTCCAAGTAGCTTCCTTGAAAACATCTTCTAGGTCACTTGGCCCCACTTTTCTTATTTTAGGGTTGGGTCCACTTCTAATTTCTCCATTAAAAATATTATTGAAATAATTTATTTTGTATTCACTTTGAATTATAATACATGCATCACTTCACTTTATTATTTACCTTTTAAAATCTCTTAAACCACTTTAATTACTTTGACCTTTTGGGGCTTCTAGATGACATATGAGGGTCCTCCAACTTCGCAAGGCCATAACTCTCAAACCGTGAGGAGTTATGTGACATTCTACATACCACTAGAAATAGCATGACATGTACTATCCATATAGAATATTATTATCTGAAAATATATCATAAATCATACCATTACCCATCAAACAAATTTGGGTCCATTACCTAAACATGGGGTCTCCAACTTCTCATGGCCATAACTCTCTAAACGTGAGGAATTATGTGACGTTCCACATACCACCGGAAATGACATGAAAAGAAATATCAATCTAGGATATTTCCCCTGACAAATTCACTTTTCTTCATCTCATTATTCCACAATTAAGCATGGGCTCTCTTACTCCACAAAGCATCTTCTCGTGAAGGCTTTCAGCATAAGGCGACCACTTTGGAGTTCATCCATATTTACTTCGTATCAACCATGACAAAAAAAATAATGAGTCATATTTACATCAAACACTATTGGGTCCATTACTCAAACCTTTGTGCTACGGTTCTTTCTTCAAGGGTTGACATCAATGACAACCAACCTTAATCAACACTCAACATTATTGTCATCATCGAAGAGATTCATACCAAATGCTCACCATACTTTTTACCAAAGTCCATGTCGAAAATGTTCTGATACCAAAAATCATGAAGGTGAAGGTAGTGAACATATTCCCAAACAATATTCAAAGTTAGCTCTGATACCAAATGTCACAACCCCCTTAGAGACCCGCCCAATATGTTAAGCCTCGTCCTCTCTTCGAGTCATGTGGCACTGCAAAAATTCTCACTTGGAAACTTGGAAACACCAAGGATACTTCATTGAGACTACACCTCTTCACCTAGAGCATACCCATACTTAGTTCTAGGCTACAGGTGAGTTACAAACTCATTCTATGCAACTCACTTGAGCACTTGTGAAACATACAAGAGACATAGATACATAGTGTGGGTAGTGTCAGTAGTGCCTAACACCTAGCTTGTCTTATTATGATAAATATAGATACAATATGCGAACTACTAGCACGATTCATAATCCTTGGGTAGAGTCATGCAACTCGCCTCACATCACCAAGACAAAACACTCACACACAGATTTCCCCACTAGATTTCACTGTAGCAATGTTCATGACATCCTTCATTGTTTCGTTCTGAGCATAATCCAAATCATGGTTGGAAAACATGAACCTATGCTTTTCTCTACGAAATCACTATAGTAATAATAAGGCTAGCTTGGCCATCTAATAGTTTAAGGAAAGTGCCTTACTGTGGTGGATAACTCTAGAACCACAATTTGGGTGGTGAACGTTTTCTATGACTTGGGAGTAATTTGAGGAACAATTTTGTAAGAAGTATGTTTTCGAAGAGTATTTGGAGTGAAAGTTTAATTCCATGTTCCCATGATCTTAAAATACATAGCTTTGATATTTATAAAAATTATTTAAAAAAAACATGGCTGCCACTAACTATCATTCAAGGTGATAATAAAATGATAGTGCAAAGTAGTTTTCTAAAAATTCAAGTTAATATTTTAAGTTTTTTGCAAGGAAGAGTGAACTACCCAATGCAAGAACTAATAACTCAAAATTAATTATATAAAGGAAACAAAAACATCCACTTAAAAAATAAATCTCAAAAGATTATTCAGAAGAAAAACTCTTGTATGGGTCAAATAAAATAAGGGTTGATTAGCATGAAATGAAAGCAATAGTACAAATGTTTCCACCTAATATTTTATATATGCATGTTCCTCCAAGAAGTTGGTTAGCTTATGCCAAGGAAATATATTGGAATTCATAATGACCATGTTTTTCTTCCTCCTGAGTTCAAATATAAGAATCAATATGAATCCAAAAACAACGAGGAGGCTTAGGACCTTCTGAATCCCAACCACAACTGGTTCTGATTGATGAAACCCCTACCTTCCATACAGAATAAAACAACCATCTGATGAGAAAAATAAATTAATAAAATATATATGTCTTATGATGAAAACTTATTTTGAGGCATCGTAAGATGGAGCTTGGCTTGAAAACTAATTTTCCCGAAAAGTCTTATTATATGGAATAAAATGTTTCCTCATGTTGAAGACCTCTCTGAGGCACCACTAGGCATAACAAAACTAAAAACCAAAAATGGAAGTCTATTATGAGAAAAAATATTAAAAAAATGAAAACATATCCTAATGATTCCCCTCTACGTCATTTTAAATACATTATACCTTATTTATGCCTATTTAACTTTCTTTGATGTCATTATAGAAGTATCAAGGATCCAACTACAAGTTTCAAGAAATAGGATAAGCATCAACCATATATTCCTCAATAGCATAGACTTACAAAAAATATTGATCTTGGTAACTCTAGGATAGCTCATACCATTTACACAACATCTTGATGGATGATATTCAACATAGAGGTTGAGTGACATAGGGAAAAAAAACAATGGATCACACAACTATCGAAATCAAGTTTTGTAAAGAATGTCACTACCACTAAGATATTTGATATAGAATCCATGCAATAGAATGTCTGAGTACATTTAAAATATGGATGTCATCTATAATGTTGTTATAGATTTGCATAAATACTATAGTCGTGACTATTATTCAAGCTAAATCTATGATATTTAACAGTGCGTAATCTAGAGTAAGTTATGTTGGGTATCATTAAATTAAATCATCATTTATTAGGCAATCCGATTTCATTGAGTTTTCATGGAAAAACTAGGGCTTCCAGAGATCTTTTCCATAGTCATATATAAAGATTCAACATCCAACAATTATACTCACAGTATTATTCAAAAACATTATGGCTGCCAATATTTCAAACATTGTACAAGAGGTTACTACCCCAAGTAACTCATAAACAGAGAAAACATCACTCCAATATACTCATTATCAATAAGATGAAGAAAAAGGACCATCATTCAATTAGAGCTATGGAATCGATTAAAATAAAGAATTCTCCAAAATTTCAAGGTATCATTTTTATAGGTTGGCTACAAGTTCAAGATAATGTACATTGTAATACCAAATCCACTATAAAAAGACAATGTACATTGCTTAATAGTTTTAAGCTAAGAAGGATACTTCAAAGGTATTAACTTGATATCATATAAACCCTCCCCTGTTTCAATAACTACAAGGAATTCAATGCAAAAAAAAATATTACTACTCAAAATTACATCCTTCTATCACAATTGAAATGCCCAAATATCAACATTGTCATACTGCTACAAATTTCTCAGCCTACATCCTCCCTGTTATAGTGGTGTACATTCTACTGAAAACTTCAACACCTACAAGTATGCTACCAATGCAAACTCCTAAGAAGAAAATAGGCCTATCTACAGAGTTTGCTAAAAATAGAATTATGCTATAGAGTTTGTCTCCTCATGCAAATAGAATGCAAACTCATGATGAGACTTTGTTTCCTTCAAGCTACCTCTCATATCAAGAATTATTTAATACATTTTCATCAGATATAATTTCATTTATCATGTCTACAATTTATCACCTATGTTATCTTTGATTTAAGTTATTGCATTGTTTAAATACAGTGTTAAGCATTATCTAGTTTTCCAATACTCTTACCATCCCATACTTATACCATTATTATAAAACCGGGCCATAGCTATGTAGTGTTTCAAACATGAGCATTTGAAATATATGTTAGGGGAGAGGGGATTGCAATGCTAATCCATAATAATCAATTTAAATCCATAACAAGGTACCAGTAGTCAAGTGAAAGAGTTGTGGCCTATGCAAAAAAGGTAAGTATGTTGACATGAAGTAAAGCAATTATCACAAGATATGGTGATTTCAAATATAAAGTATGCACTAAAATGACTCATTTTGAATGCAACTTTACTCATTTTAACCCCAACTCAAGTTTGAAGTTTCTCACCCATCATCCACAATGCGCTAAGTGCCCCCAAGATTGAAGGAAGGAAATCCAAAGGAATGTGTCCATAATGGGATTATTAAGTTTATTATCATTGATGCCCTAACAAGATAGAAACATAAGGTTATTTGGGATCAATTTTTTAAGATAACTGAAGAAGATTTTCTAGCTTCATAGTCGACCATAGGAGTGGAAGTGGCTCCTACAACACAAAAAAAAAGGGGGAAGAAGAAGATTACCAACAAGGTTACTAGGTAGGATGGCCCCAACATTCAAGGGGGATACTTTAAAAAGAAGAAAAGAACAGTTCAAAACATAACCCAGAAAGAAAAAAACACCCATTCTCTATGGATAGAGGACATAACCCAAGACATTGTTGAAACAATGCTCAAGATAGGAGGTTCATCTAGTCATAAAACATTGATCCTATCAAGAAATTATAACATAAAAAATAATAAATATAAAGAGTAGGAAGCCAAGAACAAGGACAAGGGCTCTAATGGCTAAGGAAGTAGGCATATTTTACTCATTTACATCATTTTTCCTAAAACCCTAGCCTACCCTACGTTTTTCTAGGGTAGGGTTGTGTTTTTCCATTTTTCACTTCTTCCCCTCACTCATATCCTAAGCTTCCAGTTTCCCTTACTCCCTAACATTACCCCCTACCCCCCTAAATTTTATCAGTAAATTAGGAAATCCCTAACCCATCATTCCACTTCATTTTCCAAAAATCTTTGAAGGCACATTTTCCATAAATGTCCCTTTTAGTCATATTTTCTCAGAACATATTGTGGCCAATAAGAGATGAATATTGAGAAACTGGAGGAGGTTTGTGTTCCTAATATTCCAAAGTAAAATAACATTTTTCATACTTTACACAGGTATTACAGAATGAGACATATATTCACATATTCACAACCTATTTTCGGACTGAGCAAAGTTTTGTTTTAGACATATTTTTGCAGAAACTATTGTGACCAATTGGAGCATAATTTTGGGAAATTGAGAGAGGTTTATCTAAAAAACATCTGCATATAAAATAACCTCTCTCACTATTTGCATATCTATATCGGATTAATATATACAAAGGGATAATTGAACCCTATTTTTCATAATTTCGGGAGGAAATTTATAGCAAGTCTGCAGAAAGTGTAGCGTGGGGCACGCTACGCTTTTGATGGAGGATTCAAAACGATGAAAGTATTACATATTCATATTTACCATGACTTTTACATCACGTTTTACCTCCCAGAGTCAAATTAACAAACTCTAAATGCTTGCCAACTTTAATTGTTAACATGTTATTCTTACATGAAAACTACATGCTCTCTGTTGTAAAAGATTATTGTTAACTATTGTAATGTTCCAATAACTATTAGTGGGTTTGTTGAGATAGTGATCTACTTGACCGATGGAATCAAGGATTACATTTTATTTTTACCCCTACCCATCAAGTAACTATCATTTTTGGAAATGAAAATACTTTTGGGTGGTGCCTCTAAATCAGTTAGAAATGAAAATAAAGCCTATTTATCACAACCAACAAGACTTTCCTACTTTAGATTTTGTTTAAATATCTTTGGAACAGAATTCTAAAACTCAAGGAAACACAATACACTTTAACTTTCATCACCATTTTGGGCACTTTTTTCAAATTTTACTAAAGTATAACAATAATATTTGTTAACAAGTCTGATGTCAATTTGTAACTACCACCAATTGTATGTTCTCTCACTCAAAATGATACAATAGTCCAATAACCAGAGTATTTATGGATTTCTAATCACATCCCACCTGTTGCATGAAAGAGGCCTAAAACATGCTTATAAGGATTCTATGGATTACTTCAATTATCCCATGGACACACATCATGTTGCATCCACCAAGAAAAATAGTGCACACTAAATGTATGTGTGTCATTAAAAAAACACACCTCATTAGCATTTGTGCAGAGTGCATTGATATGTAGTCACGTGTGTGTATAGAGAGAATGCAATTATTTATTTGTGTATCATTTTAAATTATTTATTTATTTTTAAGGACAACTTTGATCTTAAATGTACAGATCATAGGAGAATAACACTTTCCTTCCCATCATATGGGTTGAGCCCTAGATAGGGTGTGACAACAAGAATATTCTTTTTGTATCTATTAGAGAAAATCAAATCCATAAAAAATATTATTTTTTTGTTGATGTAACAGATTTGGGAAAAGGAACATTGTAGTAGCACGGTTGGAAGTCAGCTAGGGATTCAGGTTTGGAGTGTGAGGAGACCACCCAATGGAATTCAACGATAGGAAAGTTTGTGGAAAAATATATTCACCTTAGAGAGGAGGGTGATTAATTGGTATGGAACTAGAGCCCAATAAGATAGTATTGTACTGGTTTGGGTACAAAATTGTGTTTCTTGATTGGGATCATAATGAATGCTAGTGGTGGAAACCAATTTTGATGTTAAAAGTTCTAATGAAATCTAGGATTCTTCTTTGGCTGGCTTTGAGCAAGAAAATTCTAAATTGGGATAATTTTTAAAAGAGAGCATGGCATGGTTCATGACTTTGTCATTTATGGATAATGGATGAAGAGACTATCCAACACATACTTATTACGATTTCACTATCCTCGTGCTAAAGAAGTATGGAAGGAGATATTGTGCTTAATTGGAGGAGTTTGGAAGTGGTCCAATGGTAATTCTTTGGTTGACTAATTAAAGAACTAGTTGAATGATCCTATTACAGTGGATCGAAAATATCTCCCATGTGTTGTTGCTTAGGCACTGTAGATTGTTTGAAATGTAAATAATTTTGTTTCAAGGAAAATTCTTTTGTCCTAGGGATATATTCGATAGAATCAAATATATCTATCAGGATTTAAAGCAACTTGTTGTTCAGAGGGCTCCCATAATTTGAAATTTTCTAGGACCAGTCTTATGCTTGGGGATGTTTTGATGGTGTTAACCAAGGCAACCCAAGACCATGTGGAGCTATAAGTGTCCTGTATTTTGCTAATGGAAATTATTTTTTTTTTCAAATTATCCTTAGTCCATGGAACAAACAACTCGGTTGAGTTGCATGCAGTTTTAAACCTTTCAAAATTCACTTTAGGAAAAAATATGGAAAAATGCTATGTCATTTAGGATTCAAGACTAGTTATTTAATGAATTCAAGGGACTTTAGGCTCCAAAATCTCACTTTTAGGCCCTTGCTAGAATAGATTTTTTCATATGTTGAGAATTTCTCAATATTTTCTTTCAAATCGGATGTTCAAGTCAACTTGGTGTGATGTGGGATTCAAGACTCATAATTGAATGGATTCTAGGGACTTTAGGATCCAAAATATCACTTTTAGGTCCTTGTTGGAACATAATATCTCAGATGCTCATCATTTCTCATGTTGTTTCTTCAAGTCAACTTGGTGTGGTTTAGATGGAGGAGGTCATAAGTGGGGCCTATCCCCCACCAAGTATGTGGTTTTAACTTACATGAATTATGCTTGGGTCAACAAATATCTTATCTGATTTTTAATGATGGAAATATTATTTTTGGTCTGACGATAACTTCTTTCTAATTAATAGGTAGAATATATGTGGGATATATGGATGTTTCAAGAATAGATTCATTAAAAAAAAATCGATGATGTAAAGCTTAATCCAGTTTTCATTAATACACAATGATTCTATTTATTGCAAAAAATATGGACAACCCTAAGTCTAGTGTTGGTCACATATTAATGATAGTCATGTTGTTGACGAGTAGGTAGATTGTGAGGGTGGATGGCAGGAGGGTTAAGCCTTTGGTTATGATACATCCAACAATGACAAAAGGTATTTTAAGATAGATTTGGAGCATGCTTCATTAGTTTTTATCAAAAATTTATTTTCCTCTAGGAAATCAAGGTGTTGAAGGTAAAATCCTTATGCAGCAAAAGAACAACACTAAATTGGTAAATTCTACATCTTTTGTTCCCACTAGTTATGCTAATTATAGATCTGATTATGAAGTTGATTTTCAATTTAAACATTGGTTTAGAGAAACATACGACTCAGTGATGCAAAGAAAATCATCTCATCTCATCTCTTCCTCGAGGTGCTATGGATATTAAATTACGCAATGAAGAAGAGAAAGGCCAAGAAAAAATCATATTTTTATGTTTCTTTAAATATTGGTGATAGTATGAATTATATTTTTAAAGAAATATTACAATAGAATAATGAGATCATGAGAATGCATAAAAAAAGAACGTAAATTATGAAGATGAGTTTAATGAGGAGGAAGCATCAGGTTTTGAGGTACCTATTACTTAAAAGAATCTCATGAGTTTTATGATCCCTTGGATTTCAATGGCATTCTAGAATATCCAAATCTACTACTTTTTGGGAATCATTGGATCAACCCCATCCTAAAGTTTGAAGGTCACGATGCTACAACTATGATGGAACATGTGGAGCAATTCTCAAAAATCCCCACCATTTTAACATTCCCAACCACCAAGATTGAAAATAACTCCCTTTGTATTCATTGTTCTAGTTATAAGGGTTTTGATCAAATTAATCCCTTCACATATTTTATTAAAAAAATTATAACATTCCTGAAATCTATAAGTTTAAAAACTAGAAAATTCAATTCAATTTTCTTTCTATCCTAATTCGACCCATATCGGCTGTAGACACTGCAACAGATAGTTTACCCAAAAAAATGCATAAAAACAAATATGGGTTAAAAAGACAATTACTAGATACTTGAACCTATGTAGATCAAGCATCCAATGGTCTGATGTCAGACAAGCAAACAAATGCACGACTATTACTTAATAATTTGCATGCAATTGGGGAGAAATACCTTCGAATAATGGCCATTAATAGGAAATTGGGGCTAAATACATCCTAACAATCGCCAATAATAGAAAATTGGTGTGAATGGAAATATCTAGTTCGAATTTTATAGGAAATTGGGGAGAAATACCTCTTAATAATTGTCAATAACAGAAAATGTTGGCGAACGGAAATATCTAGTTCAAATTTTACAAGGAGAAATGAATTTCTCTGCTTTCTTCTCCCAAATACCCGTGGGCAGAGGGTATTAAGAACAATTTTTTTAAAATAAATTTTGGGCTATTTATAATAAAATCCCTCGAATCCCTCTATGAAACTAATTCGCCCAGCCAAAATTCTAAGCCTTCTAATTTCACCCATCGACGAAATTTCACCCATAAAATATTCTATGTCGTTGTAGACAAGGAGAAATAAAAATGGATGCTTACTTTGAGGGAATCACTAATAATTTTTGTAAGATGTGCATAGAAGAATGCATGTTATTGAGTAAGAGTATTCATTGAGTTTGACCTAAGAAATTTCTTATTTTTGTGAATATGGCATGCAATATTAAATTATGGTAGACCCGAGAGCAAATTATGGACTATTTGAAATATGACATTGTAGGATCCAATAGATATAAATTGCAACTAGTCGCTCCTGAAGTAACGATTTGATAGCAGAGAATTACTAGTCCATTGCTCCAATTACCCTATGATGTATTCCAAAATAACCCACGACTCGAACACATCTCTTATATTGATAACTTATAACATACCCACTACAGGATTGGGAAAATTATTGTTGAGCAAATGCATACAAAATGATAAAAATATTACAAAAAATCACTAGTTCAAGAAAACCAATATGGTTTTTACCCAAGAGACAGGAAATGAAAAAGATTGTTTGCAATAAATAAGAGGAGGCTTAGTGATTTGAATAAATAAGAGAGTCGTGGTTAAAATACAACAATTTCACCGATAACCTCCAATCCTAGATATAAAAGACCCAGTAAAACCCACAGGAATTTATAATATCAATTAGGGAAATAAAACTTGAACTACATATGGATCTCCAGTCATAATGAATTCCATACTCATTGAATTGAACCCTGGTCAGATTCAAAATTGTTGAAATCAGAAATTTCTGATAAGTCAAATACCATCTACTTCGTAATCCGGTAAATATATTAATTGGTACCATATACTTCGTAATACAGTAAATATATTAAATTTTTTTTCGAAATGATAAGAAACCCTCTTGAGAGACAAATTGGGTTTCTCCATGGTTGGTGGGGAAGTCAAATCCCATGGACTCAACCCTTTAAAATTGGGAACGATTGATATCGATTTGTTTTTTAGATCAAGAGGAAGAAATAACGAGGGGAAGGAATATTCAGACTGGCCTGCATACATTTCGCAGTGTGCTCGCTGGTTTCACTGAAGAAATAACGAGGGAAAAGAGGATCTTGATCTGCATCCATTTCACATTGTGCTTCTTTATTTCTTTTCCTATAGGTCTTGTTTCTTCTTTAACTGGCAGGGCATGTTGATCTGTAAAAATCGTATAATCCAGGGTATATAGCTGGATCGGGTCTTCGGTTCTAGTTCGATAGGTTTCTTCTTTTCTCAGTTTTCAGGCAAGTTCGTCGGTGTTCAGGTGGTTTTTTCTAAATTGTCTATAAAGCTATCCATCCCATCCTATTTCATATCCCATCTGATCCCAAGCTAGTGATCCCATCTAGCAATCCCATCTATGCCATCCATCAATCCTAGCCATACCATCCATCAATCCCAACCAGCCATCCCAAGAGCTAGTAAGCCAAATATCTATACATATCAAATGAAAGGGAATCATAAAAGAGTAAATAGGTCACTGATTACTCTCAACCTCCCAGATTTTCACTGGCGAAGAAGGGAGAAATTATCCAAAAAAAACCTTCAAAATTTTGATTAATAATTTTAATATTAATATATATATATATATATATATATATAGATATAGATATAGATATAGATATAGATATAGATATAGATATAGATATATATATAGATATAGATATAGATATAGATGTTGCTAAATAAAATTTCAGTGTTTTAATTATTTTTATAATATATTTTGATGTTGCAATAGATTAACTTAAAAAACAAAAATGTTGTCTGAAAAATAAAAATATTATTTATTTATTCATTCATATTTTTAATAGTGAAATAATTTTCTTAGAAATATTAACATAGATTGTTAAAAAATTATTTAATTTTAACCTAATCAATAACTGTCAAAATTTGAAGGAGTTGGTGTGGAAATATGAAACAAGTTCCTTGAAGTTAAAAATAAAGGAATATTATAGTAATGTTCTTTCTCTAGTATTAGTTATATACCTATTATATCTTCTTGGTGCTCTTTTAGGTTTAGGTTAATGATTAACTTGAAATTATGTCATTGTTACACCTATTTTTCACACTAATGAGAATACTACAATTCATTTTCCAATTGAAAAATCTACTCTACATCCTAATGAGATTGTTTTAGCTTACACATGAATTGAGCAATCTTCTCTACGACACTAGTTGGAGTCCTCTCACAAGTGGTACCCGATTCTAAATGTTGGAAATGCTAAGGGCTTGATGTTAACATGTTCACATTTGGAGGGGTAACATGTTGTCATGAAGTATCTTGTGTGGCCATTGTTTTAGGAACCATGTCTCATGTCATGTTGTTGTTTTCTCTTGTCAAGGTAGAATATTGTGTATCCTTCCAACATTAGCTTAGTTGAATGTGAAGAACACTAATAATCAACCTCCATTCCTATAACAAACTCTACAAAGATTTGTAGTGACAAATTTCATGATACATGTTGTGGTTTGACCATCTCCCATTTCCTTGGAATATATGTAAGAATGAACAATTTCTCACACCCTCACACACAGATCAAGATATTATCAATGATAAATTGGGTCTGGTCATATTTATTCCTCACACTGAACTTCCTCTATGTTTTGTGTTGGTTTTATGTTGGTGTCAATTAGACAATGACTTCAACCCAACAGAAACAAAAATGATAAAAACATACTTGAGCACGAGTAAGATTATCAATAGCAACAAATTCCCTTGCAATCCTCAACCGAGTGAACAATTGTTTAACATGTGGATACCATTATCTCAAACATTGAATCAATTCCTCCATTGATCTAATTGATGTATTGGACCTCACTCAACATTGAATACTACCTAATTATACATTATGTTATTTGGTATCCCTTTGGGAAAGTATCAATAAGCCCCTCATTGGGTGCTCCCATATCAACATTGACACTCGACACACCAATAATCAACCTCCATTCCTCTAACAAACTCTACAAATATTTGTAACGAAAAATTTCATAATACATGTTGTGGTTTAACCATCTCACATTTCCTTGGAATATTCGCAAGAATGAACAATTTCTCACACCCTCGTACATGGATCAAGATATTATCAATGATAAATTGGGTCTGGTCATATTTATTCCTCTCATTGAACTTCCTCTATGTTTTACGTTGGTGTTCATTAGACAATGACTTCAACACAACATAAAAAAAAAATGATTAAAACAGATTTGTCCATGAGCAATATTATCAATAGAAATAGACTCCCTTGCAATCCTCAACCTAATGAACAATTGTTTAACATGTGGAGACCATTATCTCAAACATTGGCTCAATATCTCCATTGAGCCACCTGATGTATTGGACGTCATTCAACATTGAATAATTCCCAATTACAGAGCATGTTATTTGGTATCCCTCTGGAAAAATATCAATAATCCCCTCATTGGGTGTACCCATCTCAACATTGACACTCAATCCACCCCTTGTAATGGCCCTTGGGAAAAATATTCCATGTAAACATTTTTGGACACCACACATGCTTGAGCATCAAGTTCCATAGATGCATTTTTTGTATGCACCACAGCCTTATCCCAAGCTTCAACATTAATATTTTTGACATGTGCTTGAGCCCCTTCAACATCAACATTTATTCACATGATTTGTAGATGCAAGTCTACCCACAGGCCTGTGGGAAGAGTTGTAGTTGTACTTGTGGGAAGAGTTGTAGCATCCAAGGTAGAGTAGTAGAGAGTGAGATCTACTCCGAGGCATGAACAATCCTTGATCCCAAATTCAAAGACCTTCTATGATGATGAGATCTACCATAGGAGAAGATATATGGGCAAAAGGAATTAGGTATTTCATGGAATGGACCCATCTCTCCTACTATCCGAGGTTGAATGAATAAAACTGAGTATATGTGGGTGTCCCGAGGGGGAATTGGTGAGGTTCTCAGATTTCCCACTACGTCGTCAACTGGTAGAGGTAGTGCACCGATGGGTAAAATGAGTAAAATTAGAAAAAGTACTCCCATTGCAAAAACTAACTCAATAAATGAATAAATTGTACTCTTGTTGCCAAAACTAACGAAACTAAATCTAGAGTATGATAAAGTATTTTGATATACTTTTCCATAATGTGATGTAAATTTCTAAAACTTGCAACAACTATATTAACTTATCGGGTTAATGTTCAATATCTAGGGCCCTATAATTTTTAACCCATGAGTGACATATGGTTATCATTTCAAGGATTCCTACACTATGGATGGTTTTTAGGGCCTATTCCATGGTCAAAGTCTAAAATCCAAGGAATAGAGCAATAAAATTTACTTTATATGCTGCAAAAAAGTAGTGCATTAGGATTTGGGCCATCACACAAGTACCACTTTCCTTTCTATGTGCCTAAATTACCACCATATATGAGGATTGTGCCTCTCTAATGAGTGTGACACATTGATATGCCTTACACTCATTAGATAGGTACAATCCTCTTCTATGGTGGTCATTTAGGCACATACAAAGGAAACTCTACCCATAGGCTTGAGGTTAAATTTGTATTGTCTATAAATCGTTCCACAGTCTTGTGGGTAGACTTGTAGCATCTACAACTTTTTCCACAAGCCCGTGAGCAGAGTTGTAGATGCTACAACTCTATCCACAGGTATTTGGGAACATTTACTTTTCAATGTGCCAAAATGACCACCATATAAGAGGATTGTGCCTCTCTAATGAGTGTGAGACATCAAGATGTCTGATCACACTCATTATAGAGGCACAATCCTCTTATATGGTGGACATTTTGGCACATACAAAGGCAACTCTTCCCACTTTCATTTCTATGTGCCTAAATGACCACCATATAAGAGGATTGTGCCTCTTTGATGAGTGTGACACATCAATATTCATCACACTCATTAGAGACCCCCAATCATCTTATATGGTGGTCATTTAGTCACATAGAAAGACAACTTTGCCGATAGGAAAGGAAACTCCGCCCACGGGCCTGTGGGAAGAGTTGCAACATCTACAACTCTCAATGCTTGATAAGTATATGGTTAAGATGGACCTATGCTTGTAATAGTCATGCCTATTATTTCTTACCAAAAATTAATGAGCTCTTATATTAGGCTATATTTTTACATTTTGTGTTTTTATTGTGTGAGAGGTAGTCGAGATTCCATTATTTATTTATTTATTTCAAGATGCCCCATTCTTCCATTTAATTCCCTTCTTTAAGGAACAATACCAATGATGGTTTCACTTGCAAAAAAAATAGTAGGAGTAAGTGTAGACCTGAAATTAATTGAAACAATATGAAATACATGACAATAAAAAGTTTCCATAGTTTGAAACCTTCCACCTATTATTCAGATTATTTAAATATATCATCTTTTAATTTTTCATCATTTTATTTTATGAATCTACCATTTTCTTTGATGATGAATGAACCACTTACTCCATAAATATTAATTTAAATATTTAACACAATTAAGGCTTGATCTACTGCTTCAATCCAACTGAAAACATTTTTCTTAAGGAAGTGAGAAGAACAAAATTTTTTCCATAGTTCTTGACAAAATTTCTATAATACCCTATTAGACCAAGGAAACATCGTAAACATTTAAGAATACGATGGGATTACCAAATTTTATTGTCCTCGTAACATGGGATTACCAAGTTTTATTGTAGATTACGATGTCATCAAAAAAGACAAGGACAAAATAATGTACAAAGGGTTTAAAGATGTGGATCATGATACTTTGTAAGGTGGACGGTGCATTGCAAAGGACAAAGGGAATCAACAAGAACTCAGAATGGCATTCATGAGTGAAAAAATAAATTTTAGGAATATCAACTTCCTTCATACGAATTTGGTGACAGCCAGGATGGAGATAAAGTTTGGTAAAAAATTGAGCACCTTTTAGTTCATCTAAAAGATCATGAATGACTGGAATGGGAAATGTATCCTTGACAATTATCTTGTTGAGAGGGTAAAAGTAAAGACATGTATTCCAAGTGCCTTGTTTTCTTGAGCACTAGTGAATGGGGCCAACGTTGAAATTTCTTCAATATGTGCCTATATGCATCACAATTTGACATGGTTAGATTAGACACATGCCTTGACAGTATGGGAGAGTTTCAATACTCAAGGATGTTTGATGTCCCAGTGTTGTCGGATAAATCGGTAGGTACGGACACTAACTGATCTCCCTAGATCCACTTAGATCTAGAAAAAAACACACTAGAACATGATGATTTCCTTAAGTTTTAGATATTGAATTCACTAAATAAGGGATGGGTGACATACTTTTTAAAAGCTGCTTCCTCTCGCCATCGTCATCCTAGATCCATTCCAATTCTCATACAACGATGAACCTGCAAAAGAACACAACCAACCAAAGTGATAGTAATAGCATAAACTCAATATAAACCTATGTATGTGATCAAGGAATCATATAATAAAACACAACAAGATTTATAGGAAAGAATCATATTAATGTATCATATTAAATGTGAAAGAGAGATTACAACCATGGCCTTGATTGCATAAGGTCCCTTCCAACTATCCTTCATTCCCCGCACACTTTCACTCCAAGAATTCTGAGAGCAAAGATTTGATAATATTCACAATCTATCTTGACAAAGGAAAAACTCAAAACCACTCTAACCAAGCTAACAATTCCAAGCCAAATCCAACTTAGCCCTTCTACATGAGAGTTCCTCTCCTTTTATAAGATGAAGAGGATGAGGTGAGGAGGTTAGGATGATCCCACTAAATCATGAAAGAGATTAATATCCAAACCATTCGGATGCCACCTCACCATGGAAGTTTCTCCTTCTAGAAGATTCGAGAAAATTCTCATTTTTCCCATGTGTAAGCATTCTCGCACCCTACCTATAGAGAATAATACGAACTCCTCATGGCCTAGCTATGATGCATCCTGCGAGAATCAGGAATTCTCGCACCCTAGCTATAATGCAGCCTGCGAACTTCCTTTTTTATAGGGATTTTACAAAGGAAAATGCAACTTCTTTTCTCTGGAAAAGTTCTTCTCTCTTCTTCCTTCAGGAACTCATGCCACTGACCCCTCTGAAGAATAGATATAGGTTTACATCATTAATGGTCATAGGGATGACAAAAATAATGTGTAGCAAAGAGCCCCCCAAAGTATGAAGTTATAACAGAGTGATAGCTGAAATACTTTTTCGAGTGTGTGTAGGGAACAAGGAACAGTCGGTCGAAAACCTTCTAACAAGGAAGAAAATAAAGTACAATAATATATCATCACTAAGGTAGGCATTCCCATACTCAGAATACAAATGAATCAAAGCATAAATGTCCACATGCGAAGATCCATGTAAAGTAAGACAGGTCATGGCCACCTAACATACACTGTGGATCCATGCCAATATGACTCAAATATGAACATAGCCACCAAAAATACACTGTGGATCTATGTGTTAAAAACTCAAATTTGAACATAGCCACCAGACATACACTATGGATCTATGCACCAATACAATCTAAATATACTCCAACGCGACCTGAATCTGACAGAAAAGATCCAGGATCTTCATATCCACCACTCTATAGTACGAATCTAACCATGTGAATACATGTGTTGAAGTCGAACATGGTATAAACCACTTGATTACTAGTCAATTATGAGAATCGTTAAAAAGTGCGAGGGAAATCACCATTAATGTCAATGACTCCCAAGGTACTCTAGTACAATCAAACGAATGTGAATTAATGAGCTGAAGTCGAACACTCGATGGAATCTCCTGATCAGGGGTCAATAATGAAAACCCACTGTCGAAAGTGAGGAAACCTTCCATTGAGGCATGTAAGTTCCAAGGTACTAATTAGTTTCTAAGTCTAATTCCTGGATAATGAGTTGAAGTCGACAGGAAAAGACTCATCATAGGAGGGGCTTAATGTATCCCACATCAATGACATGAAACAAGTAACAAGATGTAGATCAGAGTAACAAGTGATTCAGGACCGACTCAGGGATGGCTGACACAACAAAAGGCTTAAAGACTGCAGAAATGGTTGACGCAATAGAAGGCTTTCTGGGTTGAATTTCTCTTTGAACATATTGACGACACGACAACTATCTTGGAAATACTGACTCAACAACAAGGATCACAGACCAATTTGTAATCTTATAGGAGTATGATCAGGAGACAAGTGGATTTTCCAACCTAGACACAAGGCGAGTGAAAGGGTGTCATGTTCAAAAGGGACTCTTCCATGGAATAGAGGTTTAGACACATTTCTTTCCCATTTTTTTCCCCCACCATCTCTAGCGAGTACCTCTTTACTTTTACACAACCTTGAGGAGGATAACATATGCTTGTTGATGTAAGCTTATCCTTTGTAGGAGTCCCTTGGAGTATGTTTAATGAACCCTAGGAAGGAGTGGTTCGATCCCACATGGGTCTTTCAATGTTTTTTTTATGAGTCCAAAGAAATAAAACTAAAGGGTTTTTTATGTTTATAGAGTCTAAAATACACTTAAAGAGAACTCTCTCAGTTCCTTTTTCATAAAGTAATCTCATGAGACCGAAAAAGATATAAACTATTTCTCAACAGACGTTTTCTTCAAATACTTTAATGAGCATGAAAAGAACAAAGTCGTTTGACAATATTTTCATGTTTAGAGAATCTAAAAAGAGCTTGAAGGGAAATCGAGGGGGTTCCTTTTTCGTATAACCTTTACGAGTCCGAAAAAGTGATAAAAGTATACTTAGTTATATTCTCATTGATTCATGAGCATGAGAAAGAACAAATACTAAGCTCATGATTGTTTTCATTTTTATGCAAGCTTAAAAACAAAACAAAACTATGCTTGGGATAGATTTTATTTTTACACAAGATTAAAAACTAAACAAAACTATGCTTGGACCTGGTTTCATTTTTACACAAGATTGAACTAGAGGAAACTATGCTTGAGGTAGTTGGTTTCATTTTTACACAAGATTGAACCATCAAAAACTATGCTTGCAACTTCCCAATGCATGGTTGGTACTTAGCCCCCAGCTTAAGAATCTAATGGCTCTAAATTAAGCATGAAGTCTAGAGGTTGAAAGCATTGTGCCCCAAGCTTCCTTTCATCCAACTACGAAGGATAATGAAATGGAGCTTCAAATACTATACATAGGACTTGACCCAAACAGAGAGGGGGAAGTTTTTTCATTTTTTAACGAGCTTGACACATGAGAAGAACTATGCTTGTGACTCTAGGTATAATCCCAAGACCACTATTTCATTTTTAACGAGATTGAAACAAAAATGGAAACTATGCTCGTAACCTCTATTTCATTTTTTAATGAGGTTGCCTCAGAGACGCAAAAAATTGTCCTCGAAATATTCTTGATCATGGATTCCAAAAGGACAATGCTCCAGAAGGACACCATGTCGAGGAATAAAACTTGGTCATGGCTTCCAAGAGGTCTTCATTGGAAGGAAGAAACACACTCTGCAAGGACAACATGTCGAGGATCGCGACAGGAGTAAAGAGATCAGGCTCTAACAACCCTATCAAAGAGATCAGCATGTCAACTACTGGATCTAAGTCATCATAAGTTGAAGCCATGGGCGTCAATGCCATATAATTGACCTATGGCAGGGACGATACCTTCTGCATGTAAGAACCATTCAGGGAGGCAATCCAGGCAGGGTCAATGAATGAAAGTTGATCAACAATTACAACTCGTCCATCATGAGGGAAATATATCACACGAAAAATAGTAGACACAATAGCTTTCATGGCATAGACATAATCTCGCCCAAGGAGTAAATAAAAATCCAAGGGGTCTTGGACTACCATGACATCAATCAAGACATTTTTCCCTCTGAAAGTTACAGGAAACTGAGGAAGGGTCCCTAAAGGTTGACTAGTTCTTCTGTTAAAATCTAATAGATTATGCGTAACCAGCGCAAGTGGAGGATAACCCAAAGATTTCCAAGCAATAGAGGGAAAAACACTAACATATGAACCTTCATCTATCAACGTCTGAGGAATGTATCGACCACAAACCTGTATTGTAATCTGTAAAGGAATGTGAGAGGTAAGATGAGGTCCAGTTAGCACACCCCAATTAAAAAGGATGGTCTCATTATTTGGAGGGGGTTCCACAAGAGAAGGAGGAATAGCCCCCGGCATGGTAGATTTTGTATCAACGAGAAAAACGTGGGCAGTATCAGGTTTACTCTCGAGTGGGAGAGTAGGATCGACCGATGATGGGATCGAATCGACCACGTAGGCACTCTTCTAAGGAAGAGTGGGATTGACTGATGATGGAATCAGATCAACCACTTTGTCAGTCTTCATATGAAGGGTGGGACTGAATGAGGAAGGGACTGGATCAATCACTTTAGCACTCGTCAAAGGAGGAGTGGGATTGACTGATGACAGAACTGGATCAACCACTTGGGTTTCACTCTCCAAGGGGAGAATGGGGTCGATGGGTGGAAATGGATCGACTGCTTTGGTGTCACTCTATAATGGGAGAGTGATATCAACCAAGGATGGGATCGGATCGACCACTTGGTCTACTGGTTGAACCAAAGACGTGACCAGATTGACCACTTGATCAACCAGACTGACCGACGACGGAACCAGATTGATCATTACATCAACTATAGGGGGGTCAAGAGTAAGATTGCGATAAGCAGCTGGGAGTTGAGGCTATGAAACTGTCATGTCTTCTATTAATTCTGAGGCTTCGTCCGTATGAGGCAAAAGGCGAGTGAGATGACTCCCTTTGCATATCATACACAGGAACTTGACTCTACTTTTGTTCTTCTCAACGGTATATTGACTAGTTGACGGGAGGTCATCAACATGTTGTTTAGAGGCCGATGACACAGGTTGGGGAGGGTGTGTAGACCAAGCTTCCATAACCTTGGATAGGCCAAGGAAATCCTTAAGAAGATGGCTACCCTTACAAAGCCTGGAAGGGTACTTGGGCTTACAAGTTGTTTGGGTGATCTTGACATCATCAACACTCCCAACATGATTAACAGTAACTAGTTGTTTTCCAACATGTTTGACAGTGGTTGGAGGTTTTGACCCTTGTTTATATTTCTTCTTCTTAATATTTCTTTTCTTATTCTTCTTATTCACCGGGTTACTATCTTCATAACTTTCACTCGATGGAGAAGATGAAACAGAAGGCGACCTTGCAAGTGAAGAAGGAGAAGAAGAACTTATTGGTGAAGATGGTGAGGGATCAACATGAGGTTGATGTTATTGGGGGGAAGTGCTTACGACCAAAGCACTTACTGCATTCAGGATTACCTGAGTATAAAACAACCATACTGGTAATCCAATAGTGAGACCTGGAAGGCTCAAAGTAGCGATGTGAGGAGGACCAATGTTTCCATAAGAAAGAAAAACAAAAGGTTCCCCGGGAGCAAGGGTTCCTTCATTGGTCATTCCGGGAACTGAAACCATTAAATAAATATCCAATCTAGAGTCCTCTAGGGAAAACAAACATCACATGCTAAAAATCTAGTAAGCAAGCAAGCAAACAAAACCTTCTCACAATGAATGCACTAGTTGGTGATGAAATCCAACGTCGTGGGAACAAAGTAAGAAGGGGCTGAGATAGAGTGTGTGGAAAAGTTACGTTGACGACCTACTTAATGGACTTACACCCTGGTGCAATCTCCCACACATAATCATGGGTATAACCTCCAAGGATCCCAAGTGAGTTTGGCCAATGTCGATTCTAGGTACCGTGAAGACTTGCCCCTCCACAGTCACCTTGTGTAAAGACCCTAAAGATATAGGCTACTAAGGTTACCAATCACTACATCGATTCTTGGGGAAACAATCGATAATTTGATCCACATGCAAGGGCAGGGTATCTATCCTGAAATCAAATTGAAAGGCTTACAGTCATCATTGTGGGTATACCTCTCAAGTGACCCCCATAATACATGTAATCTCTACACCAAGACCAACAAAGCAGGGTGAGTAACTCTGCCATCTCAATGCGACCTCGTGGTTGACCCTTGTGTGAGAAGGGCTTCCCATGACAAAATGTAGTAAGTGGATTTAACTCTCCCTATCACAAGATACTATGTTTGTTTGCAGCTTTGGAAAGTTATCTTTCACACCTATTCCAAAGCCCCACGACTAATCTAATGTAGGTTTGCTACCAGAAAAGATAAAAATGTCTAATCAATTTTTATAAGCACTTTATTTTATGGCTTTTGTTACTCAAAAGGAAAATGGCGTGGAAAATATGGTGTTTCGACTGA
>ML780151.1:531185-552559 GCA_009831015.1 Picea engelmannii | reverse complement strand
ACATATAATATATCTAACATACATAAACAAAATTTAAACACACCACACATACATATATAAGTAGAAATGCAGGGCAGTGACTCTTTATGGTGGTTCTTCCTTCATATCTATCCACACCGAGATACCAAACGCTGAAATATTTTTGATGGACATTTGCTTTGAATGCGGCAGCTCCTTAGTGAGATAATCGTACTTCATGGAGAGATCTATTGCACACTTGATGCATTGTCCTTTGGAGTATCGTGTAACTTCAGAATGTGAACTAACTTCCACTTCACCTTCCTTCATCCTTAAATCTTTTACCCACTTTAATAAAAAGATTTATAACTTCATGTATACACATGCATTTACTTTATCCACATGCAATAAGCCACTACCCAATAAAAAATATATATAAACAATATATATATATTTTACCACACTTTACCACTTAAACTCATTATCTCATTTATGCAATTCCAATTTGCTTTCACTCCACGCATGTGAATTTTACTCACACTTCAAAACTCCACTCATGCATGCAAACTACCTTCACCTCACGCATGCAAATCTTATTCAATGCTCCACATATGCATGCATGCAAATCGTGAGTAACTCAAAAAAACTCACCGCACCAACAACCTCACGATTAGCACATTCGCTCCAACCTCATGCTCCAGACTCCATGCATGCAAGAATACTCACCGGGTCCACTCAAAGGCAAATATGCAGCATAGAGACAACACTCAAGCACCTTCAACAGCAAACGCTCCACGTAGTAAATCGGTCCAGTCCTTAACCGATCCCCCTCATCTCACCGCTAACAGAGTTTCAATAGCTCTCACTCAAATGTGCAGGCCACCTCTGCTCTGATACCAAGTTAAAATTGGAAGAATTAATTCACACAACACAAAACGTTTTCATTGCTTAACAAACAAATGGGGGTTACATATATAGCATGCAGATCACTAACTCAAGTGGATCTGATTAGCTAATAATAGTAAACCTAGAAACTCACAGTTACAACAGTAATGGTTGAAACTCACAGTTACAACAGTTATCTCTTACTAAAGTAAGCTTTATTCTAACATTATTAAATAATGACAAAAGTCAAATTGATCTAAAAACACATGTAACTTATCCTCAGCTTTGAATCCAGGAAGAGCACACGAAGCCCAGTTGCTTAGATCACCTGAACGAGTGAGTAGGGGATGCATTATAGCACAGGCCGTGACTACGTTTTTCCGTTGGTTGATGCTGCGTATCTCACGCTTGTTATATTTGTTTATATAGTTATAGAACTATACTTAACTGAAAGCGGCCGGGGTGTAGTTTTGTTTATGATCCAAGGATGTAGTTGTTGAACCCCCTATGAATTAGTTTCAAGAAAGCGTCTGTTCAAGTAATAGAGGTTCTTGTAGTTTTAGTAGCTGCTTGTAGTTTTATTTCTATTTTTATTTTCATCGAGATTGGGTTGGTGTTCAGTCTACCGTACTGTATCGAAAAGAATGCATTGCATTCCCAGTGATATTCCCAAGAGAAAAGAAAGGAACGAAGGGGCTCCCCTGACAACGGAGGGGGAGGAACGAAGGGGCTCCCCTGACAACGGAGGGGGAGGAACGAAGGGAAGAATCGACGAGGAATAACCTCCAATCGCGAAAGATCTTCGTTTGTAAAGCGGAAGTCCCATTTATTTGATAATCAAATTGTATTATGGAATTATCTTCCAGAGCAGCAGAGCTAATGACTATTAGAAAGTAGAATTACCAACTTTTACACGAATTTTCAAGTGGAGATCATATGAATTGTTAAAATGAAAAAGCAATTTTATTTCTTTTGGGCGCTTCTATTAGTATTAGGTGTCGTAGAGCTTCTCATAGAAATACAAGTATCACCCACTTCCTACAATCCGGCCTGAACACATAGAAAATTCTCGGCGTCGAGAGAGATTTGAGATTCCGTAAGTAACTCAGTGAGTGCTTTCTAAGGCTTGGAAGAATAAAATTAAATACGAACAACCACGTTGGTCGTAATAGATCGACTTTCATGCTAGTTCTTGCTCCATCATGAAAGTTCCATTTCAGGGAAGGACGACGTACCATGATACTTCTGTTTCATTGAGCCTTGCTTTGGTCTCTGGTTTGATGGTTGCACGTGCTAAAAATCCGGTACATTCCGTTTCGTTTTCCATCCCAGTGTTTCGCGACACTTCAGGTTTACTTCTTTTGTTAGGTCTCGACTTCTCCGCTATGATCTTCCCAGTAGTTCATATAGGAGCTATAGCCGTTTCATTCCTATTCGTTGTTATGATGTTCCATATGAAAATAGCGGAGATTCACGAAGAAGTATTGCGCTATTTACCAGTGAGTAGTATTATTGGACTGATCCTTTGGTGGGAAATGTTCTTCATTTTAGATAATGAAAGCATTCCATTACTACCAATCCAAATAAATACGACCTCTCTGAGATATACGGTTTATGCCGGAAAGGTACGAAGTTGGACGAATTTGGAAACATTGGGAAATTTACTTTATATCTACTATTCTGTCTGGTTTTTGGTTCCTAGTCCTATTTTCTTAGTAACCATGATTGGGGCTATAGTACTTACTATGCATAAGACTACTATGGTGAAAAGACATGATGTTTTCCGACGAAATGCTATGGATTCCAGGAGGACTATAATGAGGAGGACGACAGACCCGCTCGCGATCTACTAAAGGGGAAGTAGCTTGATTGGTTCGAATCCAATTCGTGAGAGCATGAGCCCTTGTGCTCTACCTGCATTACTAAGGCCTAAGAAGGATGGCACCTAGAGGATGTGCATTGATAGTCGAGCCATCAACAAAATCACAATGAAATAGAGATTTCCGATCCCGCGGTTGGACGACATGCTGGACATGTTGGCTGGTGCTAGTGTATTTTCTAAGATTTATCTGATAAGTGGTTACCACCAGATCCGGATCCGGCCTGGAGACGAGTGGAAGACTGATTTTAAGATGCGAGACGCTTCTATGAACGGCTCGTGATGCCTTTTGGGCTATCAAACGCTCCCAGCACCTTCATGAGGATGATGAATCAGGTACTTCGTCCCCTTATCGGAAAGTGAGTTATTTTTTATTTTGATGATATCCTGATTTACAGTCGTACTGATGAGGAGCACCTAGAACATCTTCGTTATGTGTTGGAGATTTTGAGAAAAGATAAATTGTATGTCAACTTAAAGAAGTGTGTGTTCATGCAAGCTAGCCTAGTCTTTCTAGGTTTTTGCATTTTTGCAGAAGGTGTGAAGGCTGATGAAGAAAAGGTCCAAGCTATAGTCGAGTGGTCGACCCCCAAGAGTGTTGCAGACATACGGAGTTTCCATGGACTCACCACCTTCTATCGGCAGTTCATCAGGAACTTCAGTAGCCTGATAGCTCCAGTTACCAACTGCTTGAAGCAGCAGCGATTCGAATGGACACAAGAAGCTAACGATAGCTTCGAACTGATCAAGCATAAGTTGACCTAGGCTATGTTCGATTATTATAATGATCATACCAACCAGTTTTGTTGCTCATCCATTATCTATTAGAAGGGGGCATTGCGAAAAGAATGACCATTCAGCAGCTTTCGTCTATCTCAATTAAGCTGCTATTGGCTTTCAAAAGTAGATAGGGAGTTCTCGAAGAGAAAGCAGAGCCGAGAGAAGAAAGTGAAATGGAATCTTAGTTTTTCCAGTGGCGAGACGATCAAAGATAGATACGCTGGTCGGGAAAGCCAGCGAGTTTATGATAGGGCCTCATTCTTCAATGGAAAGACCGGAAGGAAGGGGAGATAAGATGGATGGCTTACCAACTCAGCAAACTCCGGCTTTCAAGCCTGCTTAAAAACCCCTTGACTAGTAAGGCGCGCTAGCACACCTTAACTATACAAAGGGGCAAGCAAACCTTGACTAGTAAGGTTGCTGGTACATAAGCACAAGCAATCGGATCTCCTCGGGTCAAGTCAGCACACCTGCAGGAAAGCCAACTGGAATAGGAAAGCAAATAGGAAGAATATGAATAGGAGTTAGTCTTTGTTGTAGCTCTTTCAGACCCTGGCTTTGTCATGATACGAACATGGATGTATTTGATGGCTTTCTATCGACTAAGAAAGCTATTTTTTCACTTTTTTACTATACAACCAGTGATCTACGACCACCCTCATCGTTACTAGCGAGTGAGTTTACGAATAGCATTCAATATTGCGAGTTTACGAGCTTGACTTCATCTTTCTTTCCCTTATTATGAACGAGACTATCATCCTTATCTACCAGATTTCCATACCCATCTGTTAATCTAGAGAGTTTCTATTGGGTCTTCTCCTCCGCCTTAAGTTATCCACTCAAGTAGCCCGCGGGAGATGGTTATTAGTTTGAATCACTTTGTCTTGTCACTATAGGTAGGAATCGACGACAGCATATTCTAAATAAACATCTAAATAGGAACCTCCATCGAGAAAGCAAGGACGCCCAAATGCTTTCTTTGGAATAATTTATTATTTACTTTCCTTGTTCTAGTAAGTAGGGATTATGTATGGCACTTAGTTCCTCTATTGGTAATCTTAGACTCCGAGCTCTTCTAACTTAGAAAGAGTATAGCTAACCACTTTCAAATCGTCAATCAAGTAAGCATTCTATAATAAAAGAAGGGGTGGAATGATCTACAGAGGAGCTTGCGGCGGAAGGCTCTGAAATAGGTTTCCAATGACTAGCTCGAGTTCAGTTCAAGCTTTGATTCGTGTTTGCCTAGTTCTTGGGCTAAGGAGGCAATGTCAATTGTTGCCAGCGATTATGATTTCGGTGGTTACGACGACAAGGCTCTCTTTGAGAAGACCTACTGCTACTCCGCATACGAGGCTTTTGGTGTGCCTTCTCCTCTTACGGAGGTTTAAACCACTGAAGACTGTGAAACTCGTTCTTATGTTGGCTTTTCTCCGTGTGCTTTCTACCTATTTCTTCTCCATAAACAATGTTCATTTCCTTTTTATGTCCATTGCCACTATTATACCCAACCCACCAGGCTCATTGGTCCAGTGATGAACAACTTATCTTTAAATCATTTCTTTTCAAATCATTTCTTTTTTTGTGAAACTCGTTTAGGCACAATAAGGTAATTCATTCTTCCAGGCAGTAGCCCATTCCTTGTGAGAAAGTAACCAATAGATTAGGATTTACAATAGATTAAAAGAAGGATCTTAAATAGGTTCCACTCGAGAAGTAAAGGGAATTTATTATTGGCCAACCTTCAATAAGTCGGGGGGCTTTCCCAGCAGAGAGGGTAGGAGGGCAGTGACATATAAATAATATTCCTTTTAGTTCATGGACTCTAGCTTATGAGGAGAAAAGGCTCTGGCAAGAGTTTAAAAAGAAAGACCGGACCATGGACTGGACGAGAGAAGGGACGGATATGACTTTGAAGCTGCTGCCTTTTCTTGTCTTGTGGCAAGCGTAAAGGGCTTAGGGTCAAGGAATTGTTTGGAACCCTCTTTCTATTAGAGCCTGGCTCGCCTTACTTCCCGGGCTCGCAAGTGACTTACTAGTCCCTGGCTCTGGCTCGCTCCGTAAACTACGCTCGCTGGTTCAAAACCTTTTTTTTTTAACTAAAAGCTACTAAAACAAGTTCTTTATTTAGACGAGTTGCTCCTATATAAACTTCAACTTCCGTTCCCATACATTCTTAGTCGTCTCAAGATGGTGAACTCGTCTAGGAACGGTCCTCAGGAAGAGTTTAGCCCCGAGTCACGGGATCCCCCTCATATTAGCCGTCGACATCGGCATAATATTAACCTGCACAAGCAACTATTCCATAGCTTCGTCTAAGTTCCGCTTTGGTTATTAAGCTTCTCTCTCGACTAGATGAGATGGATGATATGCCCAGCTACATGAACAACCACATTCGCAGGAAAGCCAGCCTAGCCTTCTCTTCTCCTGAGCGTACTCCTAGCTCAGGAAATATTAGGCATCGTCAGAGTCTGGCTGGATTTTGAACGAGAACTCTTTTAGCAGCTGGAACCGGAGCTTTAGAAGTATCGGTTAATGACAAGACAGATCAACATATGCATCATCCATTCGAATAGATCTATATGATCCGGTAGTCTCCCTCGTAGCCAAGCCAATATTCCCCATTAGTTGCCTTCAG
This sequence comes from Picea engelmannii, assembly GCA_009831015.1. Classification (NCBI taxonomy): domain Eukaryota; kingdom Viridiplantae; phylum Streptophyta; class Pinopsida; order Pinales; family Pinaceae; genus Picea; species Picea engelmannii. The sequence goes on along the minus strand of ML780151.1, from coordinate 546,422 downwards.
CCTCGCCTAAGGATAAAATATTATAATAATAAGATATACACCCTTAGTGAATATCTTATAGTATTATAATAATATACTCTTGAGTTGAGATCATGGACCCCGTTCTTCCACTGGTGAACTTCTATTAAAATAATGACTTTTCTCTTCAATTGCTTTATTATCTAGAAAAGGAGAGCTAGCATCTTTCTTTGAGTATTCCGCTGCTTCATATGAGTATACTGAGTGTACTTCTTCTTATTCAGTCGAGATTGATCAATATACTAAAGCTCAGCAAATAATAATCGAGAGGGATTCTTTCTTCTATATGTCAACCCACCCCCCCTTTATTCTCATAATAACTTGAGTTGAGCCGCTTGGTATGGTAACACTCGTTTCAATGAATCATATAGATCGTTAATGGGCTCACTTTATTCGCTCGGGAGGGGAGGCGTTAGGAGCGGGAACAGAGGATAGATACCCAAACCTAGATAATTGATAACCCGCGGAATGAAATAGAACGAATTATTATCTAGAAAAGGGGTGAGGAATTCATAATATAGGGGCGATTATGATTTGCGCGATTCGTTTAAGTTGATATGTGCGCGGAGAGCGCCGCATCCATGCTAGATAATTACTCACCTGCCCCTACTATTATAATAAGGGCCGGGGCCTTCCTAACCACGCCCGAGTTAATCCCTCACTACTAGTGACATCCATTTTTCACCAGAGAGCTCTTTTCTTCTCATTTATTATTGCAAAGCAAGGCCAAACCTATGGAGTAACTAGATTGTGAGAGAAAGGGGCACCTTATAAGGGCTAGCCCTATATAAGTAAACAAACAAACACCCCACACCCTTAAATAAGAACAAAATAGGGCATGCCTATCGCCCGTATATTATTCATTTTCCTACTATTATTATTTAAGGAGTGGGCTGTTGGTACTGGGTAAGCTTCTGGATACGCTTCTGCTTCCTCAGGAAGCGAGATGCTAGGCCTTGATTCTTGCATAGCTGGTATCATCCACCGAGAACAGGGGGTTGGCTTGGGTGTTCCCATTGGTCATAGTCCACTTGGCTACTGGGCATTGCCGGAAGGAGGGTAAAACTGTTGGAGTGATGCGTGAATACTGAGACGTAGGAACCTTTGGGAAGGTCTTACTCTGAAACTGGATCTATCTCGCTAATGATGGGGACAACCCTAAGAAGGGTAGCCGTAGCAGTAGGTATGGCCGCCTTAGTAACCTTAACGTACGTAGCAACTTGTTTGGACTTAGTTTAGTAATAGAAGGTATGGCTTAGTTTGGTATGGCTTAGTTTAGTAATAGAAGGGTGCATCAACAGGATCGTCTTACGCACAATCAACAGAATCACCATTTGCTTCATCGACTGAAACCACTGATGGTGCTGGTGCTGGATCATTGACTGGTTATAGTTCAACCCCGGTGACCGACACTGGATCCAATACAATTGGTTATTCAACGGGATACTATACGTATCCTTCACGGGACTATATATGCATGGAAGTTGGTGGGCATTAACGGGGGTGCATGGGAGTTTCTTTATTGGGATCAATGGATGAAACGACTCGAGCAACTCCAACTACTTAGTCAACCGGATCAACCGCCTACCAACGCTACGATACCCCTGCTACTTATTTCATAATCGTTCAAGACTGCTGCTGCTAGCGGTATTTCATCTTCCACTGCTGCTTTTGGATTTGGATCCGAACTACGGGGTGCTACTAGAATTGGATATGCTGCTGATGCTAGTTATGATGGGTCTGGCTTTGGTTCTTCTCCAGCTTCTGGGTCTCGATCATCTGCTGGTGGATTCGCTTCTGTCTCTATCCCTGTCTCTGCTGCTAGCTTTGCACTTGGAGGATCTGGAACTGGAACAAGAACTGGCTTTGGAACTGATGAATCGATTGCTTCTAGCTCTCAAATTGGCTATGGCACAGGAAGGGATGCCAGGCGAAGGGAAGCTACTGGATCAACCAAGTGAAGGGATGTTGCTGTTTGCTCTGCTAGCTTTAATGCTTCTTGCTTTGATGCTTGTTCAATGGGATCATTACCTAAAAATGACGTTCTCAGTAGCAGCGTGGGCAGAGGAAGGGGTGGAAGTAGCAGATCCTATAGCTTCTGACGACTTATATATAGGCTATCCTTTCTTTTCAGAGCATATAGAACTGACTCAGCAAGCATGAGATGGTAACTACCTAAAGAAAGCCAATAAATACCATAAATATCTAAATAAAAAGTGCCTATCAATGAGTCGGAATGCAGAGGCAAGGGGTAAAGGCCCTTCGTTCAGAAGCAGTTCCCGTTCGAGAGCAAGTTGATCGAGCCAAAGCACATGTTTAAGAACCGGTCGGGTGGGAATAAATAGTTCTTTGTGCCGGCAAAGGCATAGGATGACAGGTAAACTGATTCGAGAGAAACTGCTTCCTTCTCTCCCCCGATCTCGAACTCAATTTTATGAATCTCCTGGGCAGCTGTCACTATTTATATATCGCTCAGGGCTGCGAACGCGAAGAGGAGCAATTAGAGAATTGACAGTAACGTATCGATAGTCGAAGTTAGGCCAAGGAGGTTGGTTCTTGTGCCTGCGGCGCCAACAACACGGAAGCGAAAGCTGGCCAACCTTGTTTGTTTATGAAAAGGAAGAAGAAGCCTGCCCGCCCTCACTAGTAAGTAGATAAGGAGAGCCTGCCTCACTAGTCTAGTAAAGATAAGGATATAAAAAGTAATAATGAAGTGCTCGCCAAGTCCTAATTTGTAGAGTGGTGTGGAGCATCGTATTATAATTACACATCCCTATTCCGATACGCACAAACCAAAGGTCTAACCAGCCTGGAGGATAGGATAGGGGGATCTTCCCGAGAGGTAGCGGTTCTGACCCAGGACAAATGAAAACCTATACTTTGTAAGAGACACCTGACGGTACCATGTTAGGCGTTCTATAGGCATTTCTGTCGTCTAGAGCCCTTTCGTTGAAAAGGTCAAATTAACCCCAAGGGTTGTGAGAACGTGCGATCGGTGGACGCGACGAAGGCCTCTGGGACGCCTGGCGGGGGTGGTTGCTTGACAAAGACAGGGAGAATGGACATAGATAAAGGAAGCTTTACTCTAGCGTTGGTTGGGGCCCCACATATTAGTCTGGGGCTATAGGGTGCTTGGTTTTTCAGAGGAGGGAGAAATGAGCCCTGTAGAAGCCTATGGGTTATGGGTGAGGTCAAGGTTGTGACTCTCCTTGGTGTTCTAATAGTAGGAAAGGAGAAGGAGCCCGGGTTAGTGTCATAGGGTTAGTTCCGGTCTTGTCTCCTTGTTGTTCCTTCTCTTCTGAGTGAGAAGGAAGAGCCCGACTGATGCCGGTAGGGTCTTATCGGGTTGTTTCTCTCCTTCTTCCAACTTTAAGGGGAGGGAAGGGGAAGGGCAAGGATAGGAACTCCTTAAAGCCTAAAGGAGCTGGGGAGGCACTATCCTTTCCACATCCCTTTCCACATCCTTATCGCCGAATGGCCCATACTTTACTCTTTCAGTTGACCTGAGTTGTCGGTGTGGGGGGCGGGGAGAGGAATATTAAGAAAAGAAAACATGGTTGCACGAAAATTGGCATAAGATCCCCCCTCACGTTTTCACCGATTTCCTCAGGTTAGCCAGGAATAAAGTCGGGCAAGGAGTTAACAACTGCTCAGAAAACAACCCAAGAAGATAAGTATGTGTAAAAAAACCCAACTGTATGGATAGGTGCTTGAATGGCGAGGAGACGACGCTTGATGGTCGCAAGCATGTGGAAAGTGCTTCTCTTGCCCTTATCAATCAAAATATCCACAACTGTACCCAACCCTTTCTCCACAACTATATGGAGGAAAGAGCCCTACCGTATGGGTAGCGATATACCTAACTGTAGAGAAGTAGGCGAAACCACCTTCTTTTGGTAAGCAAATTGGATTTTGATAGGCGTAAAGGAAGAGAAGTAGGCGAACTCACAATCGATTTATACCGATTTCCTCAATTCTTGCCGGACTTCTTGCTTGGTCTTAAAGGTTCTTTTCCAGATGTATTTGTATTTAATTCTAACTTGTATATTGAAAGCAAATAATCTATGCCAGGAAATGGATACCTATTCTTAAACATAATCTTGTTCAAGGCACAGTAGTCAATGCACATTCTTTGGGTTCCATCCTTCTTAGGTACCAACACAATAGGTGACCCTGCTGGAGATGCACAAGGTCTGATTAAGCCTTAATCCAACAATTATTGCACTTGTTTCTTCACCCCACTCCATAACAAATTCTCTATACACTTGTTTGGAATAAGTGAATCCAATAGTAATTGGATCTCATACTCCACTTCTTTTTTTGTGTTTTTGGCTCTGTCAAAAATTGGTCTCTATATACGAAGCGTTCCCCTGCCCTCCTGTTTCTTCTGGCTATGGAGGCATGCGCATCATGCATCAGACGCCTTTAAACACACGTCCAACACACGATGTGAGCACTCATTTAGGTTTTATTCCAAACCTTCACAAAGTGCTCAGAGGCCTCCACAGCTACATTCACCGTTTCCGACTATTAGAAAGTTTCCAGTATGGGCATCCGATAAAAAACGGTATTCTCGGATTGGTTCACGCGTACTATCTCACCGAGGGTTTCTCAGTTCGACCCATATTTTCAGGCGCGCTATCATATTAAAAAAAATGTATATTGTATATGCATTTATGCTTTTTTGTTCACATGTAACATCATTATGCGTTCTTTACTTGCTGACGTCTTCTTTTTGACGATTTTTTATTTTTCGTCAAAACTGATTAGCACCATGTCTGATGAAGCTCCGCCCCGGTTTGAGCCTGTTACTAGCTTCCCCGATAAAAAGCACTTCCTTTCATTGGTACCGAGCATTTATCTTTCTATCTGAATAGATTTAAAACTAAAGGAAGGTAGGTAGGTAAATTCTTCGAACCTAATAACTCAAGTAAGATCAGATTGGTTTGGTCCTGTGCCTTCTTTACCAACCAGGTTCCTGTCAATCATTCGCCTTACTTATCTATCAATCACTCTTTATTGCTATATTATTATAGATATTATGCAACACTCCGAGGGAAGGAAGGAGGGAGAATCGAGAATGCATGGGATCATCGTAACCAGGAAAGGGAAGGTCTATAATAGAGAGAGATAGGCAAGGTCGTGATATAGAAACGAGGGTGGGTAAGTTGGTCCTTATCTCTTTCCTTCCTTCTCATCTCCCTCAGGAGAGAGGTCTCTATTCTATAGGACCTGAACTGCATTCATTCGAAAGGTCAGGTAAGGGGTGCCTTCGCATAGCTCAAGTAAGGATTAAGGACCGAAGAGTAGATACAAGGAAGGGGATATGCATAATTGATGCAAATATATCTAGTGTTGGTCGAGAGAGCATCGTTATGACATACGTAATTTGAATCGATACGAAACGTTGGTTGGGAAGGCGACATAGGTCAAGTCCGGGCATAGGTGGTCAATTGCTCTCTATGAACCTAGGTCTGGGAAATGTCTCTCTATAAGGGTGGGGCACAGGTAGGCAACAGAGGCTAAGGCATCGCCAGGTAGAGCTAGCTACAGAGCCAACAGACTCTGCAACGGATAAAGCAGCTGGAAGTGTGCCTTACCATCTTCAACCTTCTTAATGTAGGCTGGTTGGAGGCATTGTATATAGAGGCGTTTACCAAGTGATTTCACTTACGAAGACAAGGGATAGTACCTGTAAGATCGAAAACTTGATCCAACATCCTCACCCATTCGAAAGCTAGCAGCCTGGGTTGAATCAACAGTTTACCTTGTTTAAGCAGCTACACATCCAGATGCAGATACTGATCGAGATGGAGATGAAGCGCCTGTTCGAAAGCACGTTGATGATCTAGATCCACCAACATCAATGACATAGGAAGCATCTGGGCAAGCAGCAGTTTCCGAGCCATGAGCATATTCATCAGCAGGGATAGAAGCATCCAAGCCATCAGTTAGAATTTAAGTCCTAAATCCAGAGTCTGTTGGAGATCTCCTCATAGATCCAATGCTAGTTCTTTAGCAGGAGGTAGTAGTTTTCCATACACGAGCTTCTAAGTAATTCCCCACTATCCATTCCAGGAATCTGATCTCAATGTCGATTAATCACATGTATAGGGGTACTCTGTAGTTCTCCTTGCTTCTTCCAACCCTCATGATGTCCCTCTTTCCGTTTGTGCAAAACGTCCATCTATACTTCCTCTTCGGAGTGACCGTTTTGACTGAACTCATCTCTGCTTTTTCACTTGCAATGGGGCATGTAAGCAAAAGGGAGAGCCTATTTAAGAGCCAACACCTCGTAAGCATCTTTTCCTTTTCGGGATCCATACCCAGTTGATTATTCAGTTGACCTCACAGTTTCAGTGCTAGTAGTTAAGGTTGTTGCTCTGGAGAGTTTGTGGTCGTAATGGAGTAGCTCTATTCTGCTGGTATGGTGGTAGGATATGCGCTTACTGGAGTGATGATTGAAGCTACTTATGATCCTACCCATTAATCGATATGAGGTTCTACGCCTTGCATAATATGTGAAAATTAGGTTCTATTAATCAGTATGCTAATTGGTCCCATTGATCAATAATAATAGGTTCCGTATATTATATAAAGTAGGCAAAGGTAAGATCATAGCCCATTCGGATCGGAACTGTGTTGAAGCAGCACCCATTGCATTTGATCTGATTGACGTTGATCCAGCTCCATATCCAGCTTCCAATCCAACTGGTTTAGATGCTGCTATCTATGCCACCTCAACCCAATATGGAGCTATATATGCACCTAAATCTCGATCCGCTGCTGGATACTATTATTTATCTATTCGGATATAAAACGACTGGAGTTAGCCGGGAACCTATATCGGGACCTACACAATGCGCAACGGAGTAAGGCAAAGTGTCCAGTAAAAAGGAACAAAGGTGGGTAGGCTCAGAAAGGTGGTATGGCACGTTAAGCATGGTTCAACAAACAGAGTAGGAGGCTTAAGTAAGGGGGAAGGAGGAAAGGGTAAAAGACAAAGGCACAACCTCAGTTCAAGCAGCAAATCCAAAAACAATGGTTTCAGCATCAAAGACAAAGGCAGTAGTCGCAGAGGTGAGAGCAGAAGATCCAACAGATCTAGTTGTTTTACCACCGGCAGTAGTTGGGGTTGAACCAGAAAAGCCTATTGAAATTTACCCAGACGTAGTTGACCCTATTCTAGCAGTTTAAGGAGCAGTTCCACCAGCATCAAAGCCAACATCCTCCTAACCATATGCAGATCCTCTAGCACCAGATATAGACGCATAACTAGTTTACCGAGCTACGGATTCATTTGTAGATCATCCATATCCATAACCAACAAATGATCCAGCGGCTAAGGGAGAAAAGGTGAAGGCAGGGACATATCCCGTTCCAGGTAAGGTTTACCCAGTTGGACTTAAAGTCACAATCCCACCAGTAGCAGATCCCTTTGTTTACTGAGTTTACCTATACTTTGCATATTAAAAGAAACATGTGTCTGATCCGGTACTTGCAGATTCTCCAGTAGCTTACCCACCACCTAATCTCGCCCAACATCCTTTTATGTCCCAGAACCAATAGCTTCCCTTCCAGCAGAGGCAGCGGAGCCCCTTTCAGTTCCCAATTCTGGTCCAAGGCCGCTACCTTGCCTGGCATTACTTCCATTTTGAGAGCGAGCAACATCTATTGCAATTCTTTCTCCAGAAACACCAGAAGCAAGGGTTGAAGAACCTCGCCTAGCATACCTTCCAACAGATCAAGACCCAGATTCTTATGTTCCTGATCGAGACACATAGCCCATAGCATCCCTTTGCTCAGTTGCTTCGTATATAGATGCAAATCCTTTACTAGCAGACAACCCTCTATACTTTGCTTGGGTGGAGGTCGGATATGGGTTTGAACTTCGCTAGGGGGTTGGCGATTGGCTATCAGGTCGTCTCTCCTCGGCCTTCAGTTGTAGTAGCTTAGGGCCTTGCTTCTTCATGTCTAAAGGTAGTATCATAAAAGGGATAGCCGCCCCCTACTACCCAACCACATTGACTCTCATAACCATCTCAGCGAAAGTTCCAGCTTACCCTAAGAATATTCTAACCTAAAATTCCACAGTAATGGCATTAGCGTGAGTAGGTCCAGGATTTCCTTTAGCATTTCCTACATACACTTTGAATGGTTTTTCTACAGTCATACGTTGCATCTTCCATTCGAGCGACGACAAAGCAAGTGTTTATTGTACAACTTTTATAGAGCTTCGTTGTAACACCAACAAACTACCAACCCCCCGAAGCTCAGTGATTTTCCCTATTTCCTCACTGAACTTCTACCCAGATTCTGTAGGTGGGTCATTCCTACATAAATCGGCTACTCAGACTTAGTTTTTGATCATCTGGTGGGCATTTCGTTTCCGCCTAGAGATAGCCCATTCCTTTTCCTAAATTTATATCTCTCTGCAGGTTGTGGTGAATAAGCTCAGTTGGTTATATCTATATATATAGATAGGATCATCATCGCAGGTGAGGTGCTTCCTTTGTATCCATCCAAACAGCAGGGGTTAGATCCATGTGATCTCTCATTTTATATATGGTGGTGCCTGCTCAGGCAAAAGAGAAGCAAGCCATAGCTAGACAAGCGGAGCGGATCACCGATTGGAAGAAAGGTTGAACGTCGGGTTTCGATCTAGTAGCGAGGCACTGCACCCTTAAGTTAAGTAAGCCAAAGAAAGTTAGGTTAGGCTAGCAGTGGGAGAGCATCAAGCAACGTGGTCGTCCCACACATAGTGCCATAGGAGGATAGCATCAACCATGGTCAACGGATGTAGCTACGCACCGAATCAAGTGTGCATAGTAGTCCGGGACCAAATTGATTGGGGTGAACTTATTGTTATCAAAGTACAGCGGGTTCTACCACTCTAGCCGTCGAGCTACGAGAAAGCCCTGTGGCTCACCGGAGAAGAGCAACAAATCCAGTAATGTAGCCACCTATATACCGATCTATACACTTGTTGCAGCAGAGCTCTCCAAGCAACACTCACATAGGGATCAAGCAACAAAGCAAGCAAAAGGTCCTACCCAGACCTATAGAGTCAGAGCAATGCAAAGCAATGGATGCAAAGGTCCCACTGAAGCAAAGGCATGAGGGGACGACGAAGGAAAGCCTATGTGAGCAAAGCTAAGGTCCCACCATGTACATGTAGCTGTTCTCGACTGGCAATCGCTTATACAGCTGACATGAAGCAACGAACGACAAGGGCAGTGATGCAATCACACGTAGAGGTATGGAACTACGCATCCAGGATGGGATTTGATCATAGGACAGTGATACATGAATTCTACATTGGAATCTAAATTACCACAGGAAGAATTAGCACATCTTAACGTATATAAGGATGGATGATATTCACTTATATAAGGAAGTGACAACCTGGCCGTGCGTCTGCCCAGCTATCCAGAGAGAGAGCTCTATAGTTGGCATATACTGCCATGGTGGCCTATCTTACTGAGTCTGGCATGCTCGTAAGTATTGATAGGATATAGCTAGGTAGGCCTCCCTCGATAGCACATGTTTCTCTAAGCTAATTCATAAAGAAAGACTAGAAAGCTTGACATGCTGTCATTAAAGACAGGTCATCCTGAGTCATGAGTCATGAATGATGAGATCTATAGCTAATTAAATTCATAGCAATCTGAAACATCTCAAGCTAATGAAATTCCAATCTCTTGGATGAAAGCACCTGTACGGTAACTAGAGAGAATTATGTTTTTGCTACGCTCAGGTATAACCCGAGAAAGCATTTCATCCCAAGTCGCACCACCGGAACAAAATAAATCCCTGGCCATCCTTCCCCTTTCTACGTTCGAGCCTAAAGGTGCGTTACTTGGCCCAATCGAAGCAGGTGATCGGGTGGCACTCTTTCTTTACTTTATATACATACCGGTTCCGGCCAAGGTAATAAGTAAGTTGTTGTCCTTATTATACCTAAAGATGCAGGTTGTGGGTGGGATATATAGCATTAAGAAGGGGAAGCATTATTATATATAAATACGAAATAGATAAGTCTAGAGAAGCGGCCTGATGAGTTTTGAAGAGTCGGCCCTGATCGAATTGCTGTGATCGCCCGGGCAGGCAGTAAGGCCTTATATGATCCTAAGTGAATCTCCTGAATGTGAACGATCCATCATTTCGGTAATGAAGTGAGTAGGAGCTGCCCTTCTTTCAATGTCTGTGCGACTGGAGGTATCTCTATGTATGGTTGTATTATGTCTGCATCTTATTAGACTATATTCTGGTGTCGTCAAGTCCTGGTGATGCCCCCCTTCCCATCTCACCCCTTTAGACTATATACCCTTTCCCTTTTATCTTACAAAAAAGTAGTCCCCCCCCTAAATCCCCCTTTAGACTATATACCCTTTCCCCTTTCTCTTACAAAGACTCCTAAAATCCCCTTTCCTGCCCTCATATAGACCCCTTTCCTGCCCTCATATAGACCCCTTTCCAACCCTCAAATAGACCTCAAATAGACCTGCCTTTCCAACATTCATATCGAAGGCTCAAGTCGCCTTCCTTCGCTTGCCTTTTAGCTTTCCTTTTAGCTTGCCAGCCTTTCCAACAACATTCATATCGAAGGCTCAAGTCACCTTCCTTCGCTTGCCTTTTAGCTTTCCTGCCTTAGCTTGCCTTTCATTTGACCTTTCCCTTTCACTTTAGGGTTCATTACAACCTTTCCCTTGTCCCATGTTATCAACACTCGTCATGAAGTCAGGAACCTCAAATTCCCCTCAAGTATGCCCTGTCAGATGTCACTCAAAGTACACCTTTAGGGTGTACATAAAAGTACACCCTAAAGTGTTAGCCTTTAGGGGTAATGTCAAATTACATTATAACATACGCCTCTTTCTTCGTTTCTTCTTTACCCGGCATAACCACAACCTTTCTTTCACCCTCCCCCTTCTAAGATTGAGTAGTGATGTGATGGTCAAGCCTTTCTCTGATCGCTAACGATGGCGTCTCCTACCCGGGATGTTTTTCCTTCTCAGCTCGCGCGGGGCAAAAGAGACTAATTCTGAGGCGAGTTAACCACACCACTCTGATGCATGAGTAGCGGTTTAGACTTAATCTGATCTGGCAACAAGAGATGAGTTCCCTACGTCTCTATCTATTCTGGAAAAAACACTGGGATCAGCTCGCTTTTTCGACCCAATTTCTATTCGTGTCGGAATTTGATCAGCCATTTCTTGGAATCCAGTAGATGAAAATAGTGAGTGCATCCTCCCATCAATTCGAAAGGCATCGGGATGTGCCCCAATAGAAAGAGGATATGTTGGATTTGAAAAAGCTGGGTCTGGCATTGAAGCACTTTCTTCATAACCTTACCTTGTTGATTTGTACGCCTCTATAGCACCTCATTTTGACTGATCGGGCAGAGGGAAAACTACTTATTGAAACCCCAAAATCGTGAGGAGCCATAACTCGAACAAACATAGGGGGAATTATGGCTATGACCGGGACTCGGTCCGCTTAGCGTATATAAAAGGTAGAATTTTTTATCTTAAATTTGGGCAGTCAGTACCAAACAAAGGAGCAAGAGGTAAATAAGAGATTTTCCCTACGCATTTTGGATGACCATCAGAATAGAATTATGAACAAGAGGGACATGGATTCGGACAAACAAGAATGGAATCCAAAGAAACAGGTTAGTTGGATATCATGGTTCAATCGATGACGGAAAGGAAGCCAATCTATAACTATTTGAAAGAAAAGCTCCTCTGCTAATCAAATCCCTTTACTATACAAAATATTTGGTTAGTTCCCGACCATCAATGCCAGTTCCAGAATCTTTACCCACCATAGTTTCTTTACCTTGTTCACCCATATAAATTGGTTAGTCCCCACTTGGTTTCGTAAGCTCAGTTAACTCCTCGGCATTAAGAGTTACAAGCCTTTCTATAAGCTCAGATGAATCACACGTCTCAACTTCTTCATTCAATTGCTTCGGGAGTATCGGTAACGCTAACTGTACCCGAACAAGAAGAAAATGATTATTTATCAGTTCGAGAAGCATTGTACCCACTACTTTACCTCTCAGACGCAAACTAGCAAGTTGGATCACGTCCTGTCACATCTCAACAAAATGATGAGGGGAAGTCAACTTCATATAAAAGGTAGAATGTAGCGGGGCAAAAATTGTCATCAATTTACTCATTTTTGGAGTAGGACCCACACTGGGAGAAGCATTGGTGCCCTCATAAACATTATTTCTGCAGTTGAGGCTTCACGACTCATGGTTGCACCTAGAAAATGAGATGCGTTATCCCAATACGAATAGGGAGGTAAGCCAAGAGAAAAAAATAAAGGGGCTATTCTTTACCATTAGAAGTGGCTAAATCTATTCCTGTTTCTCAATGAGCGCAATGAGCATCGGGATATGTAGGAATTCAATAACCTGTAGCACCACCAGAACGATTAGGATCTGTCCCTATCCCATCAAAGGAATCCTAGCCAGCGACATTCATAATTATTTATCGATTATACTCCTCAGTTGGACCAGGACCTATTCAAGTAGTTTTTTTATCCGACCTCGCTAAATGACCATCTAATTACCCACATAATGATGAGATCCACCTTATATTCAACCCACCTTCCCCATCCACCCGCATTACTCATGACTTACATCATTCAATCACGAGCGATAATCGGTCGAGCATCTATGACCGACCCAGGCCGAGGGCAAATAATTGGAACTAGTACTTTAGTTAATCCAATTGGASACCACACTAGAAATGGATAGAGAGAGAAAGAGATATACGACGGGGCAGTACTATGATTTGATTGGACATTGTTACCCGCATGAACCAAGCTAGCATAATGGCATGAACCAAGCTAGCATAATGGATAGAACCAACCGGTCATTGAAGAAAGGAGACAACACCTGATCTGATTATCCTTTTCGTTTTATAAGTAGAAACCGAAACCGAGAGGGAGAGACAACTCTTATGTTGCTTTAGTATATAAAGAAAGAGGTCGGGAAGAAAATAAGAGGGTTTGTTCCAGCGCGTAAATAAAGAAAGAAATGATCCCTGCATTTCTATCATTCGTTGTGAGCCATAACTTATATTCAGTCCATCGAAAAAAGGTTGGAGGTTGGGATAGCTAATGTGGGCAATTTATTTATAGAAGGGGGCCCAGATGAAGCAAATGCATAAATAAAGTATGGCTTGGCTCGCTCTTTCGCAAACAAGAGGAGGCACTTGTTTCATTCAGGTGGTTTAGCTCATAGAACCGATCAATGGATCAATCCCAGGATCCACCAGATCAATCCAGAAATTCAATGAGTCATGTAAGAAGTGCTAAAACCCATTCCTAACTATACTATGAGTGTCAAATAAAATCGTGTAGAGGTTGAGTATGTGATTGAATAAAGAACTGATTGCAGAGTTCTACCCACACCTAGTTGACCAAATAAACAGAGGGATGGGAGGAATAGGACTGGATCAGGTGTTCGATACGAGAGGTTCAACACTCCTCACCCCTCCTCAAACTACTGATGGAAATGCAGTAATATGGTATAGGAGTGTGGGACAAATAAGAATGGAATGCCGGAGACCCACTCACTTCGTGCATGATGAAAACCAATAGGATCACAACATACTTTCTCTATCCCTCCATCTATGCCTCCCCAAAACTCATTCCATGTGAGCAGTGATGAACCCCATTCCGGACTCGTGAGAAGAGGAACCTTCCATAAATGCGAGTGGAGAGCGTTGACAGGCGGCTCAGAACGGGGTCCTACCCAAACCTAATGGAACTCAGTTACTGGTCGAGCAAGGGACGCTAGGGGGGGCGGAGCATCTACCATATATAATTATTCATATGATCGATATGAAGTCCTATCCATGCCTATTGAACGTGAGAGTCATCTCGGGCATTTCGTTTACATACATAAGACGTATGTTGATTGGATGAGTTCTTATAGAATCGATATAGAGAAGTTCAAAGGTAAAAACTTTGAGCTATGGAAGCTGAATATGGATGACCTTCTTGTAGACAAATAACAATGGATTGTTGTGGATCCTGGTACATAGCCTACTAGTACACTGTCTACTAGCACACGGGCTACTGGTACACAACCTACTAGTGCACAAACTACTAGTACACCACCTACTGGTATGTCGAAGGAAGATTGGGAGAAGTTGGAAAGAAGAGAAAGGAGTACTATTCGACTCTGCCTGGCAGATTCGACATTGTTGAATGTCTCAGGAGAATCTACAACCAAAGAACTATGGAATAAGTTGGGGAATTTGTATCAATCAAAGTCCCTAGTAAACAAGTTGTTTCTTCAAGAGAAGCTGTATCATCTTAGGATGGAAGATGGAGATTATGTGGCAGAACATCTAAATGCCTTTAATACTTTGGTAAGTCAACTTGGCTCTGTTAATATTATGATTGCAGAAGAAGATAAGTGTATTACTTTGTTATGTTCTTTTCCAGACTCTTGGGATAATCTGGTTGTAGCAATAGGTAGTAACCACTCAATCTACATTGAAGTATGAGGATGTAGTTGCATCCTTGTTATCTGAAGAGATGAGGGGAAAAAAAATGGATGGTCAAAACCCAGATTCTTTATTTGTAAGAGGGCGTACCCAAGACAGGAACCCTGCTAAGCCTTCGGGGTGGAGATCTAAATCTACAGGTAGATATAAGTCTCTAGGAAAATCTTTGAGGAAATGTTGGAAGTGTGGTAAAACAGGGCATTATAAGAAAGATTGCAAGTCTAAGAAGGTTGAAAAACCAAAGGTATCTGATAGTACCTCTTCCACAGAGGTGAAAACCTCCACTGAAGAAGGAGGTGATGTTTACCTGACATCTACAAGTACACATGCAGACCTTGACGTATGGTTGATCGACTCATGTGCGTCATAACATATGATGCCTCACAGGGAGTGGTTCTTTGAATATGAAAAATATGATGGTGGTGATGTATTCCTAGGACATGACTCGACAACAAAAATCATGGGATGTGGAAGGGTTAAGTTGTTGCTAAAATATGGAAGGATTAGAACTCTCCCTGGGGTTCTAATCCTTAAAAACATGTCCTCCCCCTTAAAAACAACCTTGTCCTCAAGGCTTGAGATGTGGAAACTGCTGCAGAATGGTAGCTGGTTCCCAAGTGGCATCTGCTGGAGTCATATCTTTCCACTGTACGAGCACTTCCTGGATGGTTCTCTGACGCAGGCGACG
>ML780151.1:508039-526082 GCA_009831015.1 Picea engelmannii | reverse complement strand
CTTTGAATCAGATAGCAATGTTCACAGGCCTCTTCGAGGGGGCAACCTCCAATCGAGCAGCGCTCTATTACAATAATATCCAAGCTAGGGTTCTCATACCCTCGACTCCTATTTATAGTAAAAATAAGCATCTAGAGGAAGATCCTTCTAGAAGGGGAAGCTTCTATTAGGTCTTCTTACATCCGCCTTATTCTATTTTATTGAAAGGTCTTATTAATATTGACCTTTATTACATCCGAATACATTGATCCACCTATGTGCGGGTTAGGACCTTAACATTCTGCACATTCCAAAACTTGCCAGGAGCCTAATATCTGTAAGCAATTTGGATGATGCAGGAGTGGATACTATATTTGGAAAGAAAACTTGGAAGATGGTACGAGGAGCAATGGTGTTGATGAGGGGAGTTCAATGTGGAAATCTGTACAGGTTGTTGGGAAGAACTTATACTAATGGTTGTAATAGTTATGTTGTCCCTGAGTAGAGAAATGAAGGAGACAAGACCAATACTGTCCTAGAAAAGAAGACCATGTTGTGGCATCAAAGATTGGGGCATATTGGAGAAAAGGGCCTTCGAACACTACACAGTAAAGGTATGGTTGAAGGTATGTCTAATTGCACTCTGGATTTTGATTTCTGTGAACATTGCATATATGGTAAACATAATCGAGTAAGATTCCCATCTGGTGCTACCAGAGCAAAGGGGATCTTAGAGTTGATACATAGTGATGTGTTTGGACCTATTCTTGTTCCATCCCTAGGTAAATCTGTGTATTATGTTTCATTCATAGATGATTTTTCAAGGAACACATGAATTTATTTTCTTAGAAATAAATCTGAGGTATTTGATAAATTTAAAGAGTTTAAGGCTCCGGTAGAAAATCAGACAGAGAAGAAAATAAAGGTATTGAGAAAAGATAATGGTGGAGAATTCCGTGGAAATGAATTCGAAGGATTCTATAAGAAGTGTGGTATATCAAGGCAGAAGACTACTCCATACACTCCTCAGCAGAATGGAGCTGCAGAAAGGATGAACAGGACAATGATGGAAAAAGCAAGGAGCATGCTTAGCGGTGCCGGCTTAGGACAAGAATTTTGGGTAGAGGTAGTGGGTACAACATGTTGCTTGATCAATTGATCACCTTCATCAATGTTGGATGATAAAACTCCACACGAGGTATGGTCTAGAAAGAAACCCTCTCTTCAACATCTCAGAGTGTTTGGTTTTGATGCTTATGTACATGTTCCAAAAGAAAATAAAAGTAAGTTGGATAAAAAGGCTGAAAAGTGTATCTTTATTGGTTATAAAGATGGTGTGAAAGGTTATAAGCTTTGGAACCCAGAAACCAAGAAAACTATTTACTGTCGAGATGTTGTTTTCAAAGAGGTAAAAGATGTGTCCAAATAGGAATTCCTACCAACGTAAGACGAACCTGAGAAAATAGAGCTTGAGTTGGATGATGCAAAATCTGAATCATCTGAAGAAGAGGAAGCATAATAATAAGAAGAAGAACCCCATACCCCAGTATTGAGGAGATCAGTGAGAGACAGAAGGCAACCACAAAGGTATAGTCGACCTGATTTTCATTACAATTTTGCTTTATATATTACTGATGATGATCCCAAAACTGTCAGGGAAGTAGTGAATTTAAAGGATAGTAAACTTTGGAAGAAGGCCACGATTGAAGAAATGGATGCCTTGGATAAGAATGAGGCATGGGATATATTTGAGTTGCCAGCTGGAAGAAAATCGGTTGGTAGCAAATGGTTGTTCAAGAAGAAGTTTAATGCAAAAGGTAAAGTGGAGAAATACAAAGCTCAGTTAGTAGCAAAAGGTTATTCCCAGGTAGAGGGAATTGAATTTGGTGAGATTTTTTCTCCTGTTGCTAAGTTAACTTATATTATATTTCTTTTATCTATTGTTGTTGCTTTTGATCTTGAAGTGGAACAGATGGATGTGAAGACAACATTCCTACATGGGGATCTGGAAGAAGAAATCTACATGAAGCATCTAGAAGGCTTTGTAGTGAAGGGAAATAAAGAGTTGGCCTGTAATCTAAAGAAGTCACTATATGGTATAAATAAATCACCTAGGATGTGGTACCAAAAGTTTGACACATACATCCTTGGATTGGAATTTGTAAGAAGCAAGGCTAATCACTATGTATATTCCAAGCAGGTTGGTAATCACTTCATTTATGTAGTGATGTATGTTGATGACATGTTGTTGGTAGGAAATACCATGGATGTTATCAAGGAGGTGAAATCGTAGCTATCCTCCAAATTTGACATGAAGGATCTCGGTGTTGCTAACTTCATTCTGGGAATGGAGATTAAAAGAGATCGTGCAAACAAGAAACTCTGGTTGAATCAAAGAAAATATATTGAGACGATATTGCAGATGTTTAATATGCATGGAAGTAAACCAGTCAAGGTTCCTATTCCTATAGGTGTAAAGGTATCTGGAGATCAATGTCCCAAGACACAGGAAGAAGAAGAGGACATGTCCCATGTTTCATATGCTAGTGCAGTTGGCATTTTGATTTATGCAATGGTCTATACTAGACCCAACATTACACATGCAGTGGGAGTTTTGAGCAGGTATATGTCAAAACCAGGGAAGGAGCATTGGACAACAGTAAAGAGGGTCTTCAGGTATCTTCGTGGCACTACCAGTTATGGATTGTGCTACCAAGGAAGACAGAGTGGTGGACATACATGGCTTTGTTGATGCAGACTGGGCTGGATATTTGGATCAAAGAAGATCTATGGGTGGGTATGTGTTTAACCTGTTTGGAGGAGCAATCAGTTGGATGAGCAAAAGATAGGCTGTAGTGGCACTCTCAACTACAGAAGCTGAATACATGGCAACCACTCATGCAAGAAAGGAAGTGGTATGGTTACAAAGATTGTGTTCAAGTATTGGGTTGGTACAACATGTAGTGAGATTAGATTGTGACAGGCAGAGTGCAATCTTCCTAGCAAAGAACCCAACTTATCATTCGAAGACAAAGGATATTGATGTTCAGTATCACTTTGTGGGAGACATGGTTGAGGAAAAGAAGGTGTTGCTAGAAAAGGTTGACAATTTGAAGAATGTTGTAGATTCATTGACAAAGTTTGTAAGAACAGAAAAATTCTCCTAGTGTAGAGTAACAATGGGCATTGCTGCCCTGGATTTTTGACTATATAATATTGGGACCCCTGTATGCAAAGCAAACAACAAGTGGGAGAATGTTGGGTATGTGTTATATTCTTTGCATGTGTGTGTGTGGGAGTGTCAGATTTGACAACTACGTCTGACGATCCCTTGTAGTAGTATCTAGGGATTTATAACTGCATTGGGTGTTTTGTTTTCTATTTTTAGCGGATGTTTTCCATCAAATGGTGGAATCCCATTTGGAATGTGACCTTACCCTTCCATCATTGTTCAGGATTGTCCTTCCAGTGGTTAAACTATATTGAAGGTAACTTGATATTATACCAATTGTTGATACTGAGAGGGGGGTGAATCAGTATCAAGTACAATTTTAAACACTTTTTCAACTTATACTTCAATCAGATTATATATTCATCTTATATCCAACGAGAAATGAATAATATCCAATGAAAAATAAAGAATAGTATAAGAGATACACCAATATGCCATGCACCATATATGAGAAGTAATCATAAGTTTTTGTTCAAGAGAAGTAATGACTTCCAAGGGAAGCTATAGATTCCAAGTTCAAGGGAGGGATGAACCTCCAAAGGAAGATACAAGTTCCAAGATCAAGAGAGTGTTAAACCCTCTATCCTTCCCCTTCCTTCCACCAAATAATATATAAGATATAATAAACCTTTACATCAAAATATAACCATCAATAGAATATAACCATTACACAAAAATATGAACCAGAGATCACCAAGATGTGCCTTAATTAGAACTTCCTCAATCCTTTTTTGAGGTACACTACTTGTCCTCTTATCAGCCCACGTATGTACGCTACTTGTCTTCTTATCAGCCCAATTATGTACTCTACCTGTCATCTTATAATCCTGTGTACACCCTCAGAAAACTATGGTTTCTGCAATTCTGAAACTTCTAGGCCTTTCATACTTCATCACCTCAGACTTTCTCCATGCTGAACTCCGTACATACTCCTGGCACAAGTGGAGACCCACTTATGCTAGCTCCATCACACTTGCTTGGATGATTATGAGATCTTCTTTGATATGTATTTATACTCTTCATGACACTGCCTTTTGAAATTAGGCCCGACCTAGAACTTTCTCATTTTGTAATTATTTTATTTAATTATCTTCAGGGTTGGCCTGTACTTCCTTCTTCAATTCACTTTGTCATATTCAAAAAATCATTTCTCCTCAACCGTGAGGATCTGCGTGACATGACACCTACCATTAGAAATGGCATGACATATACTATCCATCCATGGGTGTTGTATATTCATCTATATTGTCCCTCATGTCCAAATACCTTCATCAACTGTGGGGTCAAAAACTAATGAATTGGGTTGACATCAATGACAACAACCAATTTTCCAACAAGACATTGAAAATAAAAATATTTTCAAGGTTGAATTACGAGAAATATGATCTTGATCCCATCTTATTGTAAACATTCCTAATTTGAGAGTAACAGATCCGGTCACACCCTACATTCTTGCAGGATGCGATCAATCACGATTTTCAAGAGAGCAAGGAACAACCATAAATTTGGGTCATGATCTGTAAAAGGATAGTGTATACTCAAGGGAAAAGAGACATAAATCAATGTTTCATCCTGCTAACCTCTAGAGAATATCCATAAGGTAATTAGGTGGAAAATAATTGTATAATAGATGCCCCCTAAAGTATGAGGTTAGAATAGGTGCTTTATGGCCGAAATACTTTACGACCAATAGTTATGGACATTTATGCAAAGGAAGATGGGAAAAATATAGCATCAGTCCTGCATAAAGAAGAACATCCCCGAGGCGAGCATACCCATGCTCAGTAATATAAACCAAGCATAATTTCCAAGAACACTACACTGTGGATCCATGCATGATGCAACTGACTAGATCATGGCCTCGAACTAATACACTATGGATCCATGTAAAAAGTGAGAACATAGACATGATCAAGTACAAATGTGGATCTATGTCACAATATACAAATTATTGAGATGACTTGATGTCCGAGCGATATCCACAGAACTCTTGAATAACTCTATCACAACTTGGAAGGGGATGTTGTAAAGGAATGATGTGGTCCCAAACCAAGGTCTTCATCTCAAACCTTGAATGGTATGAATCTATAGAATGTGAATAGATGAGATGATGTCGAGCATGGTAGAAACTATTTTATTACCAGTCATTAATGGATATCGTTAATAAACGCTAGGGAATCCACCGATGATGATGATGGACACCAAGATACCTAGTAAAATCTAGCGAGTGTGAAGATATGAGTTATAGTCGAACACTCATAGATGCATTCAACATGATCCAATGATGTAAACCCACTGTTGGGAATGTGAGGGAACTTGCCACTGATGTTTGCAAGACCCAAGGTACTAACTAGTTTCTAGATTTTGTTCCTAGATAATGATTTGGTGACGACAGGATGAAATCCGTCGAAGGAGGGCCTTGATGTATCGCCCATCAATTGACATGAAACATACAAAGGTAGATAGTGTAAAACATATAGCATAATTGAATCAAGGATGGTCAGGATAAATGGGTTGAAGGACGGAAAATGGCCAACACAGGTGAACTTCCCTTGAACAAAATGACATGAAAAATAACTTGACTTGGAAGCATTGACTCAGTAATGACCAAAACACTCACCATGAGAGACTGGAAGGGTGAGAAGTTGGTGGAGTCTAAGAACTCAGGGAGATGGTAGTGATTAAAAGGTAATGGATAAACCAGTTGTGGTACATAGATGTAAAAAATGCACATTGTTCAAGGATGACTTGATGGATGGCTGCCATTTGTGAAGATGACTAGACTGAAAACCCCACAAATTTTCCCCCACCATAAATGGTGCGTACCCTTTTTTTTTTTTGATTTTGAGAAGGATAAAAAATGCTTGATATACCTCATCTTTGATGAGTCCCTGATCACATATTTAACAAACCTGACGAAAGAGGGGTTTGATCCCATATGGTTCCTTCAATGTATAATTTTACGAGTCCATAGAAGGTAATTTCAGTGTTATTTTCATGTTTATAGAGTCTGAAAATAAATTAAAGAAGACTCCAAAGTTATTATTTTTCATAAATTTAGTCCCCTGATTCTAAAAAATTATAAAACAATACAAGGGAGAACTCTTCTAGCCAAGGTTGACTAGAGTATTTATTTTTTCGTAATTAGTCCATCCGATTCGAAAAAGGGTTAAACTTACACCAAATAGATGTCCTTTCGAATCCATTTAACGAGTGTGAGGAAAAATATCACTCCTTTAGGGAGTTTGAAAAGCACTTAAAGGAGACTCCAAGTTGTACCTTTGTTATGGTTTGTTATTGAGTGCGAAAAAGGGGTAATAGTAAGTTCAGTTGGAGAGAACAAGTGGTTTTCAATGAAGTTTTGTGTGCATGGAACATGACTTAAGAAATGTACTGCGAAAAAAAACACGACAAATGATGACCACTCGTAACAAAAGTTCTTGTTCAGGGGTGTTGTAAAATGGGAGCAAATAAATGGCTAGTGGTCAAGCATGGTTGTGGTGCAATAAGGAATAGAAGAAAATGGCGATGTAGCAGCAATAAGAAACAATACAAAAATACTAATAAAGTGTGACCATTTAAACAACAAAAAAAATGTTCAAGAACCTCCCCCCCAGGATATGGCCAGAGAGTATATGAATAGAGGAAAACGAGGCTCATTCTTCAAGTCATGGCAGGGATAAAGAAGAGATTTTGGGAATACGGGGAAACATGTCATTGGTACCGAATGACAATAGGGGTGCTAACTAGGGATCCAATGAAGGGGAGGCCCTACCACCCATTTATGATGTGCAAAAAGAGGGTCTAATGTTGCAATTGGTCGGGCTTGAACCTAAGGCATAGTGCTGGCAGTATGGATGGTTAATAATGAAAAGTGGGAAATGCAGGGTAGAACCTATTCCTATATGCCAGTTTGGGAACACGTACCTCAAGTTCAATGGATGTTCCCATCATTGTAAGAAAAAATTCCTTGGAATCCTGTCAACACATGTAAAGTAGATTCAAAGGTCAAAATGCATAGTGAATCCCAAAAAGAAAATGTTTTTTGATTTTTTGGATATGATGTACACAAATAAAAAAGCACTCACACCACACACCTATGTACAAGGAACTACACATATCGATAATTTATAAAAAGTAGAGCCCATTGTTAGACTGCCAAGGATATTTTTCATAATCGATGAAATCATGAGCCATTATTGTTACACCTCAAAATTACTCACTTTGATAGTGTCGCAAGTGTCATCATTACGAGTGTTGTAAGTGTCGCATCTTGGCTGCAAGTGTCGCATCTTGACTATAAGTGTTGCAAGTGTCAAAAAAAGCATGCTTCCATATTGCCTATGTCGTGCCCATAATGACATCATGAAGACACTTAAGACACCTTAAAGGATAGTTTGGAAGAAGAAAAATCACTTGGCAAGAAGTACAAGACCTTTTTCATTGAGAAAACCAAAAAAAAATTGAATTTTGGAGAGGAGCACTCCCCTACCCACTATTAGGGAGCCCTGACACACCCTGAGCCTCTCTGGGGAGTGTTAGAGCACTCTGTGCACCCCTTTGGGGGAGTGCTACCCTCTTTTCAGAAGTTTATGGGTTTGTTGAGGCAAATTATGGAAGAATCCCTCAAATCCTGAAGCTAGTTGGATTCGAATAGATGGTCAAGGCATGATCTTAGGAGATATCATCAACTGAAGGAGAGGAATCCTCAACTCATCCCAAAGATCTTTCAAGTGGTTGGGCCTCTCCAAGGCTATATAAGGTGGCCTTCTCATGGTGAAAGGCAAAATGGAAAATTGAGATTGATACCAAACTTATGATCCTATAAGTGGTATTGACAGAGAATGAAGTGGGAGAATCACATCAAAATTATGATCTCATGAGTGAGATGCCATCAAATCCATCATTGGAGATTGATTGAGCAAAGGGGTTGGAAAAGGAGAACTGGAAGAGGCTTTTGCACCTTCATTCAAAGGATTGTAAGTAATTTTACTAGTTCTCATTAATACAATCAATGCTTAGCATGTTTCTTTCAAACTTGTACTTGTTCCATATGAGTTTGTCTATAGTATATGGATCTAGGATTGAGATAATATCAGTAGAGTAGGAAGTCCATTGTATCCTTTTTTGTTTTGCAAGACCTATCAAGTAGCTCAATATTGAAGCTCAGCCTGGACTTTGCAAGGACAAACATTGTTCATAAGGTACATATCTTTCTCCTTCTCTTTATTTCATTAGCTTGATTAGATATAAAAGGAATTCAGTTTCCATGTTAAGCACCTTCTGTCTTGGCCTTAGGAGTTTAGAGACCAAGAGGGAATCCACTTGTTTGCAGGGGAATTCACCTTCAACAAAAATTGGCGACTCCACTAGGGAGGAGCTCTGATTTTTATTTCCATTCCCAGATCTTGTTTTGGCCCTTTTCCCACCGATTTTATCTACTCCATATTGTCATTCTGATCCTTAGAATGGTTTCATTGCCTCATTATGTCATTAGGATCACCCTGATTGACTGAATTTCCTTCATTTTTTGAGTTTTTTGACATTTTTCTGAGTTTTTGGAGCAGAGAGATCCCCCCTTGTTGTTTTCAGAGCACTAGCACTCCCTTGTAGCCTTACACAGAGTGCTTAAATGCCCTGGTGCCCCTTATACCAGAGCACTATCCCCTTTTTTTTGAGAAATTCTCCAAAATTTGCATTTTTTGAAGCTATTTCTAGGTTTTGGCATTTGTTCAAGGTCCCATACTGTCAATCCATCTTGATATTGGCTTTCAAACACCATTCTTTCTGAGAATTCATCATATCTTTCTTGGATTTTTGACATTTGGCCTTGCTTTGCAACAACTCTTTGTCTTTGCTGACCTAGAGTTAACTTGTTGTTTTCTTCTCCTTTATATGATTGAGTGAAAACTTTTGTGAGGAAATCCAAAGGTCTGTGAACTTTTCATTTGATATTTGAGGTCAAATTTCCATCATTTCTATTTTGTTTAAGGTTTTTGGTTCTTGTTTACAATTTGGTTATCTTTGTCCTTCTTGTCTATTTCACGACGAGAGTGTATTTTTTGTTTTGTGTGAAGTTTGCTTCTAATTGTTTAATCTTGAAGTCTGATTGACATTTAGAAGTATTGCATCTGATTATCATTCACATATAAGAAAAAAGACATATTTTAGTGATTGGTTTGGATATTAGAAGGCATTTCTGAGATTTTTAGCATTGCATTGGATTTCATTGAGAAACACTTGTATAAGGACATTGCATCTTAGTGTTTGATAGTGAAAAAAACTTTCTCTCTTTCCCTTAAATAGCCATTCATTGAAAGACAAGATTTCTTATCATCTTCTTACACATTTTTTTTGGGATTTGAGTCATCATACCATTAGTTTCATTATCATGCACCATTTGAGTAAAGAACAACCATAAAATCAACGCTAATTAAAAATTATCTAGAACATTTTTTTTTTTAGGATCTTCCACCAACATTAGACTAGTATTAGCACTTTGGATTAGGTTGTGAGTACAACTCTCCAAAGTTTTCAAAATAAACATTATCATCTTGAGATAGGGAGAGTCAAATCCAATTGTCGTATAGGCTTTCTAGGATCCCCCTCTCACACAAGGGTTACGCACGAGGTCGCATTCGGGTGAATTATGGAGATTATCCCTCTGTGGTTTAAATTTTTGTAGTGGTCAGATCATATATTGGGGGTCATTTGAGGGTATACCCATGATTATGTGTGGGGGCCACTCGAGTTGATTTTAGACTTGTTATCCTGCCCATACGTTCGAATCGAACTGTCGACTATACCCGCCCAGGGGCTGACTGAGAGTTGGTGTCCGTAGTTGCCATAATCCTTAGGTACTTAAACGAGGTGACAGTGAAGGGAAGTCTCACTGTACCTGGGACAGACATTGGTCAAACTCACTCGGGCTCCTTGGAGGGTAAATCCACAATTACTGTGTGGAAGCTTGCACCAAGGTGAAAGTCCATTAAGTAGGTCGCCATTGTAACTGTTCTACCATATCCTAGCCCCTTCTTGACTTGGTCACACGACGTTGGATTTCATCACCAACTAGTACGATCATTGAGAGAAGTCTTGTTTGCTTGGTTTTGATTCCTAGAATTTATTAGCATATGCTGTTTCTTTTTGTTAGTTGGCCATAGATTTTTAGCATGTACTGTTATTCTCCAAAATTGAGTCTGTAGACAATAAAGGTCTTTGTTGATCATGTAGGATGCAAGGGCTGCCTTTGGAAGGCTACCAACCCTTACCTCCTAACCCTCTAGAAGACAACTACCATGGAGAGGTAGAAAATCAATTTGACGCTGGAAGTGTTGTTGCTCCTCCGTTAGATAACTCAGAAGGCACTTTGGTTACAATTGAGAATACCACTCCTCACACTACATCTGTGTGGGTAATCCCTCTCGAAACACTTTTTATTCATTTAGATTCCCTTGGGAATGTCATAGACGATGAGGTCCCACGATTGACGGAGAGAGATTTTACCGAAACATATATGGGATCCATAGAACCAACCTTTGGCGATGAGTATAAGACTCCTATTCATCCTAGCACTGCAGTAGATGCAAATCCCACACCTGTTTTTTCTATATGGAGGACTTCATTAGGATGCAATCTCTATGATCATTTTGAATCCTTTTGACAACCCTTTCATCCTCATGACCCTCCTGGTGAAACAGGACCATCCAGTCAAACTATGAATCACCCCATCGATTAGGTCATTAATCCTACTATTACATCACCACCAGTCCATCATAATGTTGGACTCATCACCTCTACTCATTCCCAAGGCACTTAAATCCCTACCCCGTCTTTTACGAACTTTCACTCTACAGCTCCACATGTTCCGCACGATCCTGCTGGGACATCTTTTCACCTGAGAATGAAAACCGTTGCCAACCATACACAACCGACTGGAAGGAAACCACCATCTAGCAGACCTATCCCTCCTAGAGGACCACCATTCTATGGTGGGCCTACCCCTCCTAGGGGACAACCCCCTTTTAATGCTCCTCCTGGAGGGAAACCTCCCTTTGCCATTCATACCCCGGTCGTTAATCCACCGTTGGAAGGGGGGAAACCTTCATTTGCTGAAAACCCTTCATAACCCTGGGGAGTATCTTCAAGAGGAAATTTTACCCAACCCCATGTTGGGGGGAATTCATATCATAACCCATAAGGAGGAGTATCGAATCTTGTTCCTTCTGGAACATATTATGGACAACCTTATCCGGGCAGCATCCTAAACATCACCTGGGGTCCTCAGGGACAACAACCTTATCATCCTCATGGGTCTAATGTGTATCTTCCTCTGGGATGTACTCCCTATCATCCTCAAGGGAAAAAAATTTATCCTCCTTATGGGCAAGCAAATAACCTGGCTTATAATGCTCAGAACCCACCAGGTTATCCAAATGTTTCTCATCCTTCATCAAATCCTGCTTATCTTGGCTAGCAACAACCATATGTAGGAGGACCTATTGGTTACAACTATCCACCTAACCCATTTTATGGTCCTATTGGTGTTCCTATGCCACATCAGTATCATCCACAAATTAACCAACAACTACCTTTCCCTGCAACACTGGATCTCCCAGACTTGTCTTGGTTAACTAATGATCCTATTTTTCATTCGCCGGTTTGGCCTATCATTCCAGCTAAAGTTCCTTTTGATATTCCAAAATTTGATGAAAAATATGGAGAAGACCCAAATAACCATGTGATGACTTTCCATTTGTGGTGTTCATCAAACTCCCTCATGGATGATTCTGTACGTTTGCATCTTTTCTAGTGAACACTTATGGCCTCAGCAACAAAGTGGTGTATTGAACTACCACGTGCTTCTTTTCATGATTTCAATTCCCTTTCCATGTCTTTCCTCATTCACTTTCAACTACCTATTCGCTACAAGACGGGTACTGAACTCTTGACCTCCCTTCGTCAAACTGACTATGTGCATATCTCTAACCATATTCATGAGTGGAGACGACGACGAAGGATGATCTAGGTAATCATTCCTGACATATTATTGGCATAATGGTTTACTAAATCACTTTTACCCCTGATCGCTCGTGATGTCGCTATGGGTGGTGCGATCACCTAGGAAGAAGCCATTGTTCGGGCTCAGTACTTAGATTTGATTTATTCCCAATATGGTACTTTGTACAATTTGCTTCTGAATGCTGCTCGAGCTAATATCGATCCATCCAAGCCGTCATCCTCATCTCATGTGAACGGTGTTATCGGTTCCATCAAAAATCAATCTACTTCCCAATCGACCACACTCTCCTTTACCTCCCCCCAAACTCAAATCCCTGAGGTGACTGCATTTCAATCTACCCCTCCACAACAATTTGGAGGTAAGAAGAAGACAAAGAATAAATCAAAAAATACTAATAACAATGAACAACCAAAAAATCAATCTCAAACATCTGCTACCGAAAATCAACCACAACGGAAACTGAAATTCCTGTGTATCATTTGTGGTGACAATCACTACACACGATATTGTCCACATCACAATGAAGTGGCCAAAAGTTTCCAGGGAAATTCACAACCCACTATTCTTAGTCATCCTTTTCCACACCAGCAACCCGTGGTTGCTCAAACCCCCTCTTCTGGGGGTAGTTCGATCCATCCTCATGATGAGGCCTCAACAAGTGCACACATTTATATGTTTAATGGGATTAATTTGAACACTCACTCTAAGAAATACAACACACTAGGTAACCATGACAAAGGAAAGGACCCTAACGGTACAAGTACTTGACCGGATCCATCACCATCCTCCATTAGTTCTCCATCAGTTAATCCTCCATCTGGACCACCTTAGATTGAGAAACCTACATTCGAATCTATCGTATGCCCTTCTAAGATAACTATCCACAAAACTACCTTTAATCCTAGTCCACGTACCACCTAGAATTACAACATTGTTGAAGATTTGGCTCAATCACCATGTGCTATGTCTGCGTTAGAAGTTCTATAGCACTACCCCAGTCAACGTAGAATGCTATTGGCCACTATTGGTGCTATTGATCCTAATTTTTCCAACCATATCATGTTTAACCTAGAAAATTATGCATCTCGACTCTCCCACCAACTTGCTTTCCAAGTTGATGTTGTTGTTCACAATGAAAAAATCCACCAAACTATTCTGGATGAGGGAGCCTCAACTTGTGTCATGTCTTTAGCGTGCTGGAAAGGTTTAAAATTACCTTCACTTAACAAATCCCCAATGATGTTACGCACCTTCGATGGGCGAGGTTTTCATCCCCACGGGCTTTTACAGTCCCTGCCCATCCAATTGGGTGGCAAAACTATCACTGTTGATGTCGAGGTAGTCGATGCTCCTCTTGATTAAAACTTGTTACTTGGAAGAAGTTGGTTTTATGCTATGACTGTCGTTGCCTCGTCGGTCTTTCGATGTGTACAATTTCCTCATCAGGGCAAAATCGCCACTGTTGATCAGTTGGATTTCTGCACAACCGATGCTCACGCTCCCACTACCAACAATATTTGTTTCTTGGAAGACCACATGATCACGTATGAAAGCGTTGGTGTTGTCTTATTGAAATATTCTAGCCTCATAGGTACCTCCCCTAAGCCACTTCCACCGACTACATATCATATTGCCACTGTCGATATGATTTCGACTGCAGCTTATTAATCTTTGGAATCTTCTGACCCTTGGATTGTACCTAGTCCGTTGGAATTCGATGCACTTGGTGACACCGTGCCACTTAGTCCAGCCAAAACATCATATGTTTCTATCCAATCCACTTCTCCCTCGTCGGATGACCAACATCTATTTTCACCTGACAGTTCCTCGATGCAATCACGGTTAAGTTCCTTGCCGTCTGTAATCGATTACATTTCCCCAATTTTTCCCTCGGATGAATCTATCATGGAAATGTTGAGAATTGACGACCTACCTCGGGATGATAACCATAATCGATCCTCTTTTCTTCCTCCTCGTGAAGAAATTTGGGCAGATATACAGTCTATCTCCCCTCCTAATGTCGATTTTCCATCGTCTCCCATGCCTTCAACTTCCGACGATTTGGATCCAGTAGTTGATATGGTGATATATTCGATAGGGATTTTGGAACCTGATCTCCTTATCCCTGTCGTGGCCCTTGACATGTGATCCTTCTAGAGTGATTTTCTTCCATCCAATGAATATCTCTTGGAAGCCATGACCGAGTTTTGTCCCTTGACATGGTATCCTTCCAGAGCGTTATTCTTTTGGAAGCCATGATCAAGAAGAGTCCACAAGCACAGTTTTTCCTCTCTGTCCCAAGCTCGTTAAAAAATGAAATAGAGGCCTTGAGAACAATTTTCCTCTCTGTAGCAAGCTCGTTAAAAAATGAAACAACAATCTAGGGATTGAACTCAGAGCCATAAGCATAGTTCTTTTTCTGTGTCAAGCTCATTAAAAAATGAAACAGTAACCTCTCTTGAACCTTATTTTCATCCACTCTTATCCTTTTTCTCCATCTAGTAGAGAAATTGGTGACAACCTCAAAGTCGATCAATGAATTGAAGCTTGGAGGGCATGTCTCCAGCCTTTGATGATCATTCTAGAGTTAAATCATCAACTTTCAACCTAGGGGCATACTGATCTTGATCTTTGTTCTTTCTCATGCTCGAAAAAACATGAGAATGTAACCGAGTAGACTTTTATCACTTTTTCAGACTCACATGGCTATATGAAAAAGGAACCCCTTGGAGTCGTCTTTGAGCACTTTTCAGACTCTCTAAACATGAAAAGATTGTTGAGTGATCTTGCTTCCTTTCTCACTCGTTAAAAGGTTTGAAAGGGCGTCTTTTGAGTGAAAATTTATCTTTGTTTTGGCCTTGCAAAACTAACATTATGAAAAAGGACAACATTGGAATCCTCTTTAAGTTGTTTTCAGACACTCTAAATATGAAAAACCACCGATTTTACCTTCTATGGACTCGTTAAACAATCATACATTGAAGGTTCCAAATGGGATCAAACCCTTACCTCTTCTAATTCGTTAAACAAAGGAAGAAGGACTTACCGAAGGTGAGTCATATCGAGCATGTGTTACCCTCCTCGAGCTTGTTAAATTAAAAAGAGGTACTCGTCTATCTGGATGGGAGAAAAATTGAAATAAGCAAGCCAATTTTTTTTTGAGAACACTACCAATCACTCTTACGGTCGCCCTTGAACATGGCACTTTGTCTTTGCACATATTTTAATCCGTTGAACCTTTGCACTGAGCCAATCCTTTGAGTTTTGTTTACTCCTTTGAGTCACCTGATGAAAGTCACAACATCCACTGCATCATCAAGTGTTGGTCCATGTCATGTTTCTGCTGATGTGCCTCAATGTTCAAGGGAAGTATTAGCCTCGAGAGTTAGCCATCACAAATATCTTGTTTTAATACCCATGTCAGTCCATGTTCATTTGATCTACTGATTACATCTCTGTGTCTGTTTTGTGTTGTTGATGGGGGATACATCAAGGCCCTCCTTCGACGAGTCTATTCCTATCGACTTCAGCACATTATCCAGGAACTAGACTTAGAAACCAGTTAGTACCTTGGGACCTGCATGCCTCAATGGCAGGCCTCCTTGTGTCCGATAGTGGGTTTACATCATTGACCTTTGATTGGATGATTCCATGGATGTTCGACTTCATCTCATTCATTCACATTCGTTGGAATGTACTAGAGTACCTTTGGAATCATTGACATCAATGGTGATCTCCCTCGCTCTTGTTAACGGTTTACATCATTGACCGGTAATCAAGTGGTCCCTCCTTCATCGATCATCATACAAAATATATTCTTCTTAATACAACCAACTATGATTTGCAATGCTAGTTGATGTGAGAGGCTCAACTCACTCTATTCTATGTCAAAGGAAATAATGTTTGACTCTAAAGGGTTGATTCCCCCTATGGATGATAACAAGGCTTTCCATTGTGAAGGACAAATTTGCAATACTTCAAGTGTTGACATGGCACATGGTTCTTGGGAGAGATATTCCATTATGATATAGTGTTGAGTTTCTCGAGCATTCAGATTGTGGGTAGTCCGTCAAACTACCCCTTTTGGAGGGTGGATTGCAGGTTCAAAAGTTGGTTTCTCTAATGTGAGAGGGACATTGGGTGGTGTAGTCGATGGAGGATCCCTAGATGAAGGTTCCCCTTATTGGAATTCATAGTTCTTCTCTCTAGTGGACAGTTCCACCATATATTTAACCATCATGATGTTTGTGGTTGAGGAATTTGCATTTCCCATGGGTGGGGGTGCAAGGAATTTCGCTACCATTTGTTGCTGTTGGTGGGGGGGGAGGGAGGATTGGGTAATACCATTGGTTGGGAAGGATACCCCCTTCACTCGAGGTATTGATGAACCTTGACAAGGCGAGGGAAGTCTTTGGTTAAGTGGTCCTCCTTACATACCATGCAAGGATATTTTCCCTTTCTTTTGTATTTTCAAACTCCCTCATGGATAATTCTGTATGTTTGCGTCTTTTCCAGTGAACACTTATAGGCTCAACAAAAAAGTGGTGTATTAAACTACCACATGCTTCTTTTCATGATTTCAATTCCCTTACCATGTCTTTCCTCGTGCACTTTCAACTACCTATTCATTACGAGATAGGTATTGAACTCTTGACCTCCCTTCCTCAAACTGACTCTGTGCATATCTCTGACCATATTCATGAGTGGAGACGAAAACGAAGGATGATCAAGGTAATCATTCCTGACATATTATTGGCATAATGGTTTACTAAATCACTTTTACCCCCGATCGCTCGTGATGTCGCTATGGGTGGCGCGATCACCTAGGAAGAAGCAGTTGCTCGGGCTCAGTACTTAGATTTGATTTATTCCCAATCTGTTACTTTGTATGATTTTCTTTTGAATGCTGCTCGAGATAATACCGATCCATCCAAGCCGTCATCCTCATCTCATGCAAACAATGTTATCGGTTCCATCAAAACTCAATCTACTTCCCAATCGAACACACTCTCCTCTACCTCCCCCCAAACTCAAATCCCTGAGGTGATTGCATTTCAATCTGCCCCTTCACAACAATCTGGAGGTAAGAAGAAGACAAAGAATAAATCAAAAAATAGTAATAACAATGAACAACCAAAAAATCAATCTCAAACACCTGCTACCAAAAATCAACCACAATAGAAACTAAAATTCCCGTGTATCATTTGTGGTGATGATCACTACACTCGAGACTGTCCACATCGCAATGAAGTGGCCAAAAGTTTCCAGGGAAATTCACAACTTGCTGTTCACAACCTGTATGTGTGGGGTCAATTTCATGTATGTCCTGTACCTCCTCCCGGATCTGTGGGTCTACCTGTCCATGGTGTGCATCCCTCACACTAGTCTCATCCATCATACCTGACGTGCCACTGATCTCCTCATGTGATGTGGCTATCATGGGTGTCTGAAAGGGTGACAAATGTGTCATGACCCTCATAGGTAGCTCATCATCTCTAAGTGCTAACACGTGTGACTCCTCACTAGTGTCACCACTCTGCTGAGGTGTAAGGTCATCAATGGTATGTGATATGTCTACTGAGACACTAGTGCTATCGTCCTGTCCATCCAGCTGCCTATCCACTACACAAGGGTCATCATCCTCCTCAAGCGTGCAAGCATCACTAGCCCCTGTGCAAGAGTCATCATCACTATCCTCTGAGGTAGAGTGACTATCACTAGCCCCTGTGCAAGAGTCACTGTCATCATCTGACTGCTCTGAATCAACATCTGTCGCTCCATCCACACACACCCCATCATCACTATCATGG
>ML780151.1:476795-501803 GCA_009831015.1 Picea engelmannii | reverse complement strand
CTAGATAATTCGGACCTGCTGAAGGAGGCCTCCAAATGCTATGAAACTCTCCAGAAATATAGATTGGGACACTGCAAGTCACTAGGTAAAGTCTCAGGGTCAGATTTGAAGTGTAACCCCTCCAAACGGACTAGATTTGGATCTTAAAAACGCCCTCCTTCTCTTCAATTCGCCCCACTGCTCAAGAAATAATCTGAGCCATAAAACTGTCTCACAAAGCACTAGATCTGATGTCCAAGGCCCTGCAATGAAAACCCAAGTGATAGAATCCTCAACAGCCTTGCCAATCTCCTACAACGAATCTCTCTCCAAAGATGGTGTGCCCCTCTTGCTGGAATCCCTCAACTGGTGCGCACTCTCTCTATCTGCACATGAACTGATGTAGAATCCTCCTGCATCTGAGTAGATATGGAACTAGAATGGTGTGTGAGAGTATTGCATCTCCGAGACTAGGCTTGGGACAAGATAGGTGGAATCTTTCACCACCGAATCGTCCTCTAGGGTTTGTTATGTCAAAACCCTCAAAACCCCCAATATTGGGCTCACTAGCTAGAAGCCAAAAATCAAAATAAGATCATACATGAATCATGAGTAGAGGCCCTTGCCTTCCTTTTATACTTTTTGGCTCACCTTGTCCCTCCAAAGTGACATTCATTTTATTAATATTTAATTAATTAATTAAATCACTTTAATTAATTAATTAACCTTTTTACCTCTGAAAATATCCTTATCTCTCCTTATGGCTTCCCTGGCCACTGAAAGTCACTTCTAGCCATCCCATCCTATAGTGTTTCTCCTCCCGATTCCAATGAGCTATTACACTGAGAGGTTCCTCCAAGTAATGTGCCCAAAATGCCTTCTTCAGTGATTTTAATTAACTTATAGCTCAAAATAGTCAAAATCATGGAAATCGTCGAAATGGAACGAAACCAAAGCCAACCTGTGCGGAATGGCTCATAATGATGGAATATGATGATAAATGCCAAATGGACCCCACAATGCCTCTCAAATACCCCTGTACTCTCTATAACATCCATCTGGCTACTCTGGTCATCATAAGTCTCTGCCCTGTGATGATGTCCCAAAGTGGGGACATTACATCCTCATGATAAGGCCTCAACGAGTGCACATATTTATATGTTTAATGGGATTAATTTGAACACTCTCTCTAATACATACAATACACTAGGTAACCATGACAAAGGAAAGGACCCTAATGGTACCAGTACTTTACCGAATCCATCACCATCCTCCGTTACTCCTCCATCAGTTAATCCTCCATATAGACCAGTTCAGATTGAGAAACCTACATTCGACTCTATCTTACACCCTCCTAATATCACTATCCACAAAGCTACCTTTAATCCTAGTTCACATGCCGCCCAGAATTACAACATTGTTGAAGATTTGGCTCAATCACCATGTGCTATGTCTACGTTAGAAGTTCTACAACACTGCCCCAGTCAACGTAGAATGCTATTGGCCACTATTGGCACTATTGATCCTAAGTCATCCAACCATATCATGTTTAACTTGGAAAATTATGCATCTTGACTCTCCCACCAACTCGCTTTCCAAGTTGATGTTGTTGTTCATAATCAAAAAATCCACCGAACTATTCTGGATGAGGGAGCCTCAACTTGTGTCATGTATTTAGCATGCAGGAAAGGTTTAAAATTACCTACACTTAACAAATCCCCAATGATGTTACGCACCTTCGATGGGTGAGGTTTTCATCCCCACAGGCTTTTACAGTCCCTGCCCATCCAATTGGTTTGCAAAACTGTCACTGTTGATGTCGAGGTAGCCGATGCTCCCCTCGATTACTACTTGTTACTTGGAAGAAGTTGGTTTTATGCTACGAATTTCGTTGCCTCGTCGGTCTTTCGATGTGTACAATTTCCTCATTAGGGAAAAATTGCCACTGTTGATCAGTTGGATTTCTGCATGACCGATGCTCATGCTCCTGCTACCAACAATATTTGTTTCTTGGGAGACCACAAGATCACGTTTGAAAGCGTTGGTGTTGTTGTATTGAAATATTCTAGCCTCATGGGTACCTTCCCTATGCCACTTCCACCGACTACACATAATATTGCCACTGTCGATATGATTTCGATCGTAGCTTATCAATCTTTGGAATCATCTGACCCTTGGATTGTACCTAGTCCGTTGGAATTTGATGCACTTGGTGACACCGTGCCACTTATTCCAGCCAAAACATCATATGTTTCTATCTAATCAACTTCTCCCTCATCGGATGACCAACATCTATTTTCACTCGAAAGTTCCTTGATGCAATCACGGTTAAGTTCCTTGTCATCCCTAATCGATTACATTTCCCCAATTTTTCTCTCGGATGAATCTATCATGGAAATGTTGAGCATTGAAGACCTACCTCAGGATGATAGCCGTCATCCATCCTCTTTTCTTCCTCCCCGTGAAGAAATTTGGGCAGATATACAGTCTATCTCCCATCTTGATGTCGATTTTCCATCGTCTCCCATGCCTTCAACTTCCAATGATTTGGATCCGATAGTTGATATGGTGATATATTCGGTAGGGATTTTGGGACTTGATCTCCTTATCCCTGTTGTGGCCCTCGACATGTGTTCCTTCCAGACTAATTTTCTTCCATCTAGTGAAGATCTCTTGGAAGCCATGACCGAGTTTTGTCCCTTGACATGGTATCCTTCCAGAGCGTTATTCTCTTGGAAGCCATGATCAAGAAGAGTCCACGAGCACAGTTTTTCCTCTCTGTCCCAAGCTCGTTAAAAAATGAAACAGAGGCCTTGAGCATAGTTTTCCTCTCTATAGCAAGCTCATTAAAAAATGAAACAACAATCTGGGGATTGATCTCGGAGCCCCGAGCATAGTTCTTTTTCTATGTCAAGCTCGTTAAAAAATGAAACAATCACCTCTCTTGAACCTTATTTTCATCCACTCTTATCCTTTTTCTCCATATAGTAGAGAAATTGGTGACAACCTCAAAGTCAATCAATGAATTGAAGCTTGGAGGGCATGTCTCCAGCCTTTGATGATCATTATAGAGTTAAATCATCAACTTTCAAGCTGGGGGCATACCGATCTTGATCTTTGTTCTTTCTCATGATCGAAAAAACATGAGAATGTAACCGAGTAGACTTTTATCACTTTTTCGGACTCGCATGGCTATATGAAAAAGGAACCCCTTGGAGTCATTTTTGAGCTCTTTTCAGACTCTCTAAATATGAAAAACCACCGATTTTACCTTCTATGGATTCGATAAACAATCATACATTGAAGGGTCCATATGGGATCAAACCCTTACTTCTTCTGGTTCGTTAAACAAAGGAAGAAGAACTTACCGAAGGTGAGTCATATTGAGCATGTGTTACCCTCCTCGATCTTCTTAAATTAAAAAGAGGTACTTGTCTATCTGGATGGGGAAAAAATTGAAATAAGCAAGCTAAATTTTTTTTGAGAACACTACCAGTCGCTCTTATGGTCACCCTTGAACATGGCACTTTGTCTTTGCACGTATTTTAATCCATTGAACCTTTGCACTGAGCCAATCCTCTGAGTTTCGTTTACTCCTTTGAGTCACCTGATGAAAGTCACAACATCCACTGCATCATCAAGTGTTGGTCCATGTCATGTTTCTGCTGATGTGCCTCAATGTTCAAGGGAAGTATCATCCTCGAGAGTTATTCATCACAAATATCTTGTTTTAATACCCATGTCAGTCCATGTTCATTTGATCTACCGATTACATCTCTGTGTCTATTTTGTGTTGTTGATGGGGGATACATCAAGGCGCTCCTTTGACGAGTCTATTCCTGTCAACTTCATCACATTATCCAGGAACTAGACATAGACACCAGTTAGAACCTTGGGACCTGCATGCCTCAATGGAAGACCTCCTTGTGTCTGATAGTGGGTTTACATCATTGACCTCTGATCGGATGAATCCACGGATGTTCGATTTCATCTCATTCATTCACATTCATTGGAATCTACTAGAGTACCTTGGGAATCACTGACATCAATGGTGATCTCCCTCGTTCTTGTTAATGGTTTACATCATTGATCGGTAATCAAGTGGTTTCTACCATGTTCAACATCAGGACATCTATTCACATGGTTAGATTCGTACTACATCGGGATCAGTAAGAAGACCCTGGGTTGAGTCATCACTCTTATGTATACTTTTCCCAGGTTGCGAAGGAGTTCTCTTGAACTATGACACATATAATGTTACATAGGTCCACTGTGTAATGGTCATGGCTATGTCTTGTCATCTCATAGATCCACTGTGTATTCTTTGTGGCTACGATCAGTTCAGGTCATAGGAGTATAGATCCACATTGTATCTGCAATGGATATACCATTTTTTCAATATAATTATGGATCCACAGTGTATTTTATGGCGGCCATACCTAAAAAGTCTTTATCACTCAAGCATAGGTATGTCTGCCTTGGTTTTGAAACATGTCATAATATTCATTTGATGGTTGTGAGCATATTTTTCCGGTCTCTCTGCATCCATACCCTTGCTCAAAAATTCTACAAAGTACTTCATTCATCATCATCTTCTTACTTCATACTTTGGGGGGCAATCTGTTACACCTCAAAATTATTCACTTCGATAGTGTCGTAAGTGTTGTCATTACGAGTGTTGTAAGTGTCACATCTTGTTTGCAAGTGTCGCATCTTGACTATAAGTGTTGCAAGTGTCAAAAACATTATTCTTCCATCTTGCCTATGTCATGCCCATAGCGACATCATGAAGACACTTAAGGCACCTTAAAGGATATTTTGGAAGAAGAAGCATCACTTGGCAAGAAATACAAGACCTTTTTCATTGAGAAAACCACAAAAAAATTGAATTTTGGAGAGGAGCTCTCCCCTACCCACTGTTAGGGAGCACTAACACACCCTGAGACTCTTTGGGGAGTGTTGGAGTGCTCTATACACCCGTTTGGGGGAGTGCTACCATCTTTTCAGAAGTTTCTGGGTTTGTTGAGTCAAATTAGGGAAGAATCCCTCAAATCCTGAAGGTAGTTGGATTCGAATAGATGGTCAAGAAATGATCTTAGGAGAGATCCTCAACTGAAGGAGAGGAATCCTCAACTCATCCCAAAAATCTATCAAGTGGTTGGGCCTCTCCAAGGTTATATAAGGAGGCCTTCTCATGGTGAAAGGAAAAATGCAAAATTGAGATTGATACCAAACTTATGATCCTTTAAGTGGTATTGAAAGAGAATGAAGTGGGAGAATCACATCAAACTTATGATCTCATGAGTGAGATTCCATCAAATCTATCAATGGATATTGATTGAGCAAAGGGGTTGGACAAGGAGAACTGGAAGAGGCTGTTGCATCTTCATTCAAAGGATTGTAAGTACTTTTACTAGTTCTCATTAATATAATCAATGCTTGGCCTATTTCTGTGAAACTTGTACTTGTTCCATATGAGTTTGTCTGTAGTAGATGGATCCAGGATTGAGCTAATATCAGTACAGTAGGAAGTCCATTGTATCTTTGTTTTTTTTGTAGGACCTATCAAGGAGGTCAAGATTGAAGCTCAGCCTAGACTTTGCAAGGAAAAACGTTGTTCATAAGGTACATATCTTTCTCCTTCTATTTCTTTCATTAACTTGATTAGATTTAAAAGGAAGTCAATGTCCATGTTAAGCACCTTCTGTCTTAGCCTTAGGAGTTTAGATACCAAGAGGGAATCCACTTGTCCACAGGGGGATTCACCTTCAACAATTATCGACATCATATGGCTCACCATGTCGGGGCCATCCCACATAGGAATAAATTTTTGCTTATGAAGATACTCAATATGAGTGGTTTCATGAGCTGTGGAAGCTCATTGATGGGATACATAAAGTCATGAAGGGAGTACGAAATGTGAATCTTTGATGGAAGGGGTAGCAGAGAATTCATTGGCAAGTTCTTAAAATGAAATCCAAGGAGGAAAAGGGTTAAGACTAGGGGTTTCAATGGATGCCTCAGAAAATTCCCCCATTCCCGGGTTGAAACTCATCATGATGACTCTCTTTGTTTCTAAATTAGGGGGGATGGATTTTGGATGATGCTCATCCTCTCTGGGATTATTAATGGAATCCATGACTTGGAGGATGGCCTCTTCTTAAGGTAACTTAGTATCTAGGAAATCATGTAAGCTGAGAGAGTCAACAACCCATATAGGAAGAAAAGGTTGATCACACTCCACTTGAGGATGGATTTGTTGACCAACATCAACAAAATCTCATGGGATTGTCAGATTGACAATATCTACTACGATGATAAGAATGTATTCTCCATATGAGTCAACATCCTCAGGATGAGGTGCCACCCAAGGATCAACTGACCAGAGGGATCCACTGGTAGATGAGAAAATCATGTTGATAGGAGCGATATGGGTGGTATCAGGTACAAGAAGCAGGAATATTCACATAAGATATGAACATTTTGAAGATACCTACATCGACACTTTTGTACCCCCTAGAAGAATTTTCTATAAAAGACACATTGGTGTTAGGATTAGCTTGCAAATCAGGTGTGCAATCATCAAGTTGGTTGATGGTATACATTTTTCCTTGATTGGGAAAATGTATGACATGAAATATATTTCATGCAACAACATTCATTGCGTAGAGACAAGTGAGACCCAAGAGCCGATTATAATTGAGTGTGGCATCCACCACTTCAAATTCTACAAAGACAGTCTTTCCCCCGAGCTCAATGGATAGAGAGATGAGAATTCCATGGGGTTTGAAAAAATTTCCATCAAAATATCTTAGGATGGTTTGAGATGTGGTGAGATGAGGAGAACCAAGGGATTTCCAACATGTGAAAGACATAATGCAAGTGGTCCCTTCTTCGTCGATCATCATACGAAATATATTCTTGTTAATACAACCAACTATGATTTGCAATGCTAGTTGGTGTGAGAGGCTCAACTCACTCTATTCTATGTCAAAGGAAATAATGTTTGAATCTGAAGGGTTGATTCCCCCTATGGATGATAACAAGGATTTCCACTGTGAAGGACAAATTTGCAATACTTCAAGTGTTGACATGGCACATGGTTCTTGGGAGAGATATTTCATTATGATATAGTGTTGAGTTTCGCGAGCATTCAGATTGTGTGTAGTCCGTCGAACTACCCCTTTTGGAGGGTGGATTGCAGGTTCAAAAGTTGGTTTCTCTAATGTGAGAGGGCCATTGGGTGGTGCAGTCCATGGAGGATACCTAGATGAAGGTTCCCCTTATTGGAATTCATAGTTCTTCTCTCTAGTGGATAGTTCCACCATATATTTAACCATCATGATGTTTGTGGTTGAGGAATTTGCATTTCCCATGGGTGGGGGTGCAAGGAATTTTGCTACCATTTGTTTTTTTTTTTTGTGGGGGGTAGGGAGGATTGGGTAATACCATTGGTTGGGAAGGATACCCCCTTAACTCGAGGTATTGATGAACCTTGACA
Organism: Picea engelmannii; assembly: GCA_009831015.1. Lineage (NCBI taxonomy): Eukaryota > Viridiplantae > Streptophyta > Pinopsida > Pinales > Pinaceae > Picea > Picea engelmannii. The sequence goes on along the minus strand of ML780151.1, from coordinate 494,323 downwards.
AGGAGAGGGAAGTCTTTGGTGAAGTGGTCCTCCTTACATACCATGCAAGGATATTTTTCCTTTCTTTTGTATTTTCAAACTTCCTCATGGATGATTCTGTACGTTTGCGTCTTTTCCATAGAACACTTATGGGCTTAGCAACAAAGTGGTGTATTGAAATACCACGTGCTTCTTTTCATGATTTCAATTCCCTTGCCATGTCTTTCCTCATGCACTTTCAGCTACCTATTCGCTACGAAATGGGTACTGAACTCTTGACCTCCCTTCGTCAAACTGACTCTGTGCATATCTCTGACCATATTCATGAGTGGAGATGATGACGAAGGATGATGAAGGTAATCATTCCTGACATATTATTGGCATAATGGTTTACTAAATCACTTTTACCCTTGATCGCTCGTGATGTTGCTATGGGTGGCGCGATCACCTAGGAAGAAGTAGTTTCTCGGGCTCAGTACTTAGATTTGATTTATTCCCAATCTGGTACTTTGTATGATTTGCTTCCGAAAGTTGCTTGAGATAATACTGATCCTCATCTCATGCAGACGGTGTTATCGGTTCCATCAAAACTCAATCTACTTCCCAATCGACCACACTCTCCTCTACCTCTCCCCAAACTCAAATCCCTGAGGTGACTACATTTCAATCTACCCCTTCACAACAATCTGGAGGTAAGAAGAAGACAAATAATAAATCAGAAAATACTAATAACAATGAACAACCAAAAAATCAATCTCAAACACTTGCTACCGAAAATCAACCACAATGGAAACTGAAATTCCCGTGTATCATTTGTGGTGACGATCACTACACTCGAGACTGTCCACATCACAATGAAGTGGCCAAAAGTTTCCAGGGAAATTCACAACCTACTGTTCTTACTCATCCTTTTCCATAGCAGCAATCCATGGTTGCTCAAACCCCCTCTCCTGGGGGCAGTTCTAGCCATCCTGATGATGAGGCCTCAACGAATGTACATATTTATATGTTTAATGGGATTAATTTTAACACTCGCTCTAAGACATATGACACACCGGATCCATCACCATCCTCCATTAGTTCTCCATTGGTTAATCCTCCATCTAGACCACTTCATATTGAGAAACCTACATTCGACTCTATCTTACGCCCTCCTAAGATCACTATTCACAAAGCTACCTTTAATCCTAGTTCACGTGCCACCTAGAATTACAACATTGTTGAAGATTTGGCTCAATCACCGTGTGTTATGTCTACATTAGAAGTTCTACAGCACTGCCCCAGTCAACGTAGAATGTTATTGGCCACTATTGACGCTATTGATCCTAAGTCATCCAACCATATCATGTTTAACCTGGAAAATTATGCATCTCGACTCTCCCACCAACTTGCTTTCCATGTTGATGTTGTTGTTCACAATCAAAAAATCCACCAAACTATTCTGGATGAGGGAGCCTCAACTTGTGTCATGTATTTATCGTGCTAGAAAGGTTTAAAATTACCTACACCTAAAAAATCCCCAACGATGTTATGCACCTTCGATGGGAGAGGTTTTCATCCCCATGGGCTTTTACAGTCCCTGCCCATCCAATTGGGTGGCAAAAATGTCACTGTTGATGTCGAGGTAGTCGATGCTCCCCTCGATTACAACTTGTTACTTGGAAGAAGTTGGTTTTATGCTATGATTGTTGTTGCCTCATCGGTCTTTCGATGTGTACAATTTCCTCATCAGGGCAAAATTTCCACTGTTGATCAGTTGGATTTCTGCACGATCGATGCTCACGCTCCCGCTACCAACAATATTTGTTTCTTGGGAGACCGCAAGATCACGTATGAAATTGTTGGTGTTGTCTTATTGAAATATTATAGCATCATGGGTACCTTCCCTATGCCACTTCCACCGACTACACATCATATTTCCACTGTCGATATGATTTTGACCGCAGCTTATCAATCTTTGGAATCATCTGACCCTTGGATTGTACCTAGTCCGTTGGAATTCGATGCACTTGGTGACACCATGCCACTTAGTCCAGCCAAAACATCATACGTTTCTATCCAATCCACTTCTCCCTTGTCGAATGACCAACATCTATTTTCACCCGACAGTTCCTCGATGCAATCACGGTTAAGTTCCTTATCGTCTGTAATCAATTACATTTCCCCAATTTTTCCCTCGGATGAATCTATCATGGAAATGTTGAGCATTGACGAACTACCTCGGGATGCTAATCATAATCGATCCTCTTTTCTTCCTCCTCGTGAAGAAATTTAGGAAAATATACAGCCTATCTCCCCTCCTGATGTCGATTTTCCATCGTCTCCCATGCCTTTGACTTCCGACGATTTGGATCCGGTAGTTGATACGGTGATATATTCGGTAGGGATTTTGGAACCTGATCTCCTTATCCCTATTGTGGACCTCGACATGTGCTCCTTCCAGAGTGATTTTCTTCCATCCAGTCAAGATCTCTTGGAAGCCATGATCGAGTTTTGTCCCTTGACATGGTATCCTTCCAGAGCGTTATTCTCTTGGAAGCCATGATCAAGAAGAGTCCACGAGCATAGTTTTTCCTCTTTGTCCCAAGCTCGTTAAAAAATGAAACAGAAGCCTTGAGCATAGTTTTCCTCTCTATAGCAAGCTCATTAAAAAATGAAACAACAATCTAGGGATTGAACTTGGAGCCCTGAGCATAGTTCTTTTTCTGTGTCAAGCTAGTTAAAAAATGAAACAGTCACCTCTCTTGAACCTTATTTTTATCCACTCTTATCCTTTTTCTCCATCTAGTAGAGAAATTGGTGATAACCTCAAATTTGATCAATGAATTGAAGCTTGGAGGGCATGTCTCCAGTCTTTGATGATCATTCTAGAGTTAAATCATCAACTTTCAACCTAGGGGCATACCAATCTTGATCTTTGTTCTTTCTCATGCTCGAAAAAAACATGAGAATGTAACCGAGTAGACTTTTATCACTTTTTTGGACTCACATGGCTATATGAAAAAGGAACCCCTTGGAGTCGTCTTTGAGCTCTTTTCAGACTCTCTAAACATGAAAAGATTGTTGAGTGATCTTGCTTCCTTTCCCACTCATTAAAAGGTTTGAAAGGGCGTATTTCGAGTCATAATTTATCTTTATTTCGGCCTCACAAGATTAACATTACGAAAAAGGACAACATTGGAGTCATCTTTAAGTTGTTTTCAGACTCTCTAAATATGAAAAACCACCGATTTTACCTTCTATGGACTCGTTAAACAATCATACATTGAAGGGTCCATATGGGATCGAACCCTTACTTCTTCTAGTTCGTTAAACAAAGGAAGAAGGACTTACCGAAGGTGAGTCATATTGAGCATGTGTTACCCTCCTCGAGCTTGTTAAATTAAAAAGAGGTACTCGTCTATCTGGATGGGGGAAAAATTGAAATAAGCAAGCCAAACAATTTTTGAGAACACTACCAGTCGCTCTTATGGTCTCCCTTGAACATGGCACTTTGTCTTTGCACGTATTTTAATCCATTGAACCTTTGCGCTGAGCCAATCCTCTAAGTTTCATTTACTCCTTTGAGTCACCTAATGAAAGTCACAACATCCACTGCATCGTCAAGTGTTGGTCCATGTCATGTTTCCGCTGATGTGCCTCAGTGTTCAAGGGAAGTATCAACCTCGAGAGTTTCCCATCACAAATATCTTGTTTCAATACCCATGTTAGTCCATGTTCATTTGATCTACCAATTACATATTTGTGTCTATTTTGAGTGTTTGATGGGGGATACATCAAGGCCCTCCTTCGACGAGTCTATTCCTGTCGACTTCAGCACATTATCTAGGTACAAGACTTAGAAACCAGTTAGTACCTTTGGACCTACATGCCTCAATGGCAGGCCTCCTTGTGTCCGATAGTGGGTTTACATCATTGACCTCTAATCGGATGATTCCACGGATGTTCAACTTCATCTCATCCATTCACATTCATTGGAATGTACTAGAGTACCTTAGGAATCATTGATATCAATGGTGGTCTCCCTTGCTCTTGTTAATGGTTTACATCATTGACCGGTAATCAAGTGGTTTCTACCATGTTTGACATCAAGACATCTATTCACATGGTTATATTCGTACTACATTAGGATCAGTAAGAAGACCCTGGGTTGAGTCATCACTCTTATGTATACTTTTCCCAGGTTGCGAAGGAGTTCTCTTGAACTATGACACATATAATGTTACATAGGTCCACTTTGTAATGGTCGTGGCTATGTCTTGTCATCTCATAGATCCACTGTGTATTCTTTGTGTCTACGATCAGTTCAGGTCATAGGAGTATAGATGCACATTGTATCTGCAATGGCTATACCATTTTGTCAATATAATTATGGATCCACAGTGTATTTTATGGTGGCCATACCTAAAAAGTCTTTATCACTCAAGCATAGGTATGCCTGCCTTGGGTTTGAAACATGTCATAATATTTGTTTGATGATTGTGTGCATCTTTTTCCGGTCTCTCTGCATCCATACCCTTGCTCAAAATGTCTACAAAGTACTTCATTCATCATCATCTTCTAACTTCATACTTTGGGGGGCAATCTGTTACACCTCAAAATTACTCACTTTGATAGTGTTGCAAGTGTCATCATTACGAGTGTTGTAAGTGTCACATCTTGTCTGCAAGTGTTGCATCTTGACTATAAGTGTTGCAAGTGTCAAAAACATTATACTTCCATATTGCTTATGTCGTGCCCATAACGACATCATGAAGAGACATAAGACACCTTAAAGGATAGTTTGGAAGAAGAAGCATCACTTGGCAAGAAGTACAAGACCTTTTTCATTGAGAAAACCACAAAAAATTGAATTTTGGAGAGGAGCGCTCCCCTACCCACTGTTAGGGAGTGCTGACGCACCCTGAGACTCTCTGGGGAGTTTTGGAGTGCTCTATACACCCGTTTGGGGGAGCGCTACCCTCTTTTAAGAAGTTTATGGGTTTGTTGAGGCAAATTAGGGAAGAATCCCTCAAATACTGAAGGTAGTTGGATTCGAATAGATGGTCAAGGCATGATCTTAGGAGAGATCCTCAACTGAAGGAGAGGAATCCTCAATTCATTCCAAAGATATATCAAGTGCTTGGGCCTCTCCAAGGTTATATAAGGAGGCCTTCTCATGGTGAAAGGCAAAATGGAAAATTGAGATTGATACCAAACTTATGATCCTATAAGTGGTATTGACAGAGAATGAAGTGGGAGAATCACATCAAACTTATGATCTGATGAGTGAGATGCCATCAAGTCTATCAATGGAGATTGATTGAGCAAAGGGGTTGGACAGGGAGAACTGGAAGAGGATGCTGCACCTTCATTCAAAGGATTGTAAGTACTTTTACTAGTTCTCATTAATATAATCAATGCTTGGCCTATTTCTTTGAAACTTGTACTTCTTCCATATGAGTTTCTCTGTAGGAGATGGATCTAGGATTGAGCTAATATTAGTAGAGTAGGAAGTCCATTGTATCTTTGTTTGTTTTGTAGGACCTATCAAGGAGGTCAAGATTGAATCTCATCCTGGAATTTGCAAGGAAAAACATTGTTCATAAGGTACATATCTTTCTCCTTCTCTTTCATCATGATGACTCTCTTTGTTTCTAAATTAGGGGGGATGGATTTTGGATGATGCTCATCCTCTCTAGGATTATTAATGGAATCCATGACTTGGAGGATGGCCTCTTCTGAAGGTAACTTAGTATCTAGGAAATCATGTAAGCTGAGAGAGTCAACAACCCATATAGGAAGACAAGGCTGATCACACTCCACTTGAGGATGGATTTGTTGACCAGTATCAACAGAAGCTCATGGGATTCTCAGATTGACAATATCTACTAAGATGATCAGAATGTATTCTCCATATGAGTCAACATCCTCAGGATGAGGTGGCACCCAAGGATCAACTGACCAGAGGGATCCTCTGGTAGATGAGAAAATCATGTTGATAGGAGCAATATGGGTGGTATCAGGTACAAGAAGCGGGAATATTCCCATAAGAGATGAAAATTTTGAAGATACCTACATCAACACTTTTGTAACCCCAAGAAGAATTTTCTATAAAAGACACATCGGTGTTAGGATTATGACGCCCATTGTGCCTCTCTACCTCGGCCACAGTCTCTGCGTTGACCTCCCGGTCTTAACGGATCATTATAATTTCACCTTTGAGCCAAATTGGCTCTTTTGATTCCTTACTAGAATCTCTGTTAAAAACTCGGTCCACAGGTCCTTCCTTTTCCCCTGTCATGGCTTCTGCACATACCTGATCTCTCCCCGATAGAAATTTCGGGTTTCAGGGTTTCGTGATTCCCATTGTCGAGAACCTCAGTCTTCTCGATTCCCTGATCTTTGATATGCCAATTTTCCAAAATGACTTTAACTTCGGTTAGCCCCATGGGCTATACCTTTGGTCCCCATGACCTCCCCTTATATGACCGCAATCCTTTTCGGGGGTTTGCGACTCAAGCGTTGACCTCTTGGTCTCTCGTCTCCCGAGGTGCCGATTCTCGAAATGCCGAAATGACCTTGCCCTTTGGGATTTTCCCCCAAACTCCTAGATTGTTGCCACTTGTCCCCTTAAGATGGATGGTCCTCGTCGCTTCATGATTTTGGGAAATCAAATGCCTATGGGTTCTTTCCCTTAGAACTCCTGAAGTTCCAATTTTCAATCCTCTGATATGATGAAATGACGTCAGCTGGCCCCAGAATGGAGATTTCCACCCTGTCAGGATTTCAGACTTCGCGTTTCCGAAATGTGCATGCTTCTTGTCTTCAGGATTCACGAAACACCGAACCCTGATAAGCTGGTGGACTTTTCTATCGGGATTTTTTTTTGAATTCTTGGATTTTCGCCACGTATCCTCCTATGATGGAAATTCCTCGATCATTTCACGATTTCGCGAAATAAAATGTTGATGTCCTCCTATCCTCTTGAACCTTGAAATCCCAACATGCAAACTGCCGACGGGCTCTTGATCGTCGCCAAGTGTCTCACGTGACGGACGGTCCTGATTCAGTCTCGGGATTTCACGACTTGCGATTCCCTGATGTCGCAGTTTCTCTGTCAACTCAAAACCCTTGTAGCCGAAATACTGACCGGTTCTTGATCTCTACCACGTGTATCAACAGATAGACAGTCCAGATCAAAATCAGGATTTTCACTATGAAGTGACCCGATCTCTTGTACTCGAGACTTCAAATACCCCGAATTCAGAAACCCCGATATCCCGACGTCTTTCGGTACCTTCACTCTGCTTGCGAGAGTTTAACCCTTGTGCAACCCCTGTTAGATCCCATGAATGATGGGTATCTAAGTGAGGATCCGATGGCTCACGATCTCTAAGCTTGAATCTTGGAAACAGTCATAACCTCCTTACTTCTCTGTCAGATTGGATGACTGGCGAGATTTCACAAATTCTCTACAAATAATTTTGACTGTTTGTCTCTTCCCTTCGACGACTTCGCAGGTTCGAACCCTTCTGAGGGTTTTCCCGACTTCAAGTCTTTCAGAAAAACTCCTGCTGGCACTCCTTGCGGTAGACATTCAAACACTTTCAAGTGTTGAACTCCTTTTGACTCTGCGCACTCCCTGCAGCAACAGTCTCTCAACAATTCATTCAGGTTACAAACCCTGGAAGCTTCACTCGACCTGCACACACTTTGCATGGCTCCTGTGCCTAACTGCACCTTTGAGGAAATGAGAACAAAAGATAACCTATCTGAGCTTTCAGAGACAAAAGCTCTGAACCCTTTTGTCAACGCATTCCTTGCGGACAATTCAACTGCACTCCTTGCAGTAAATCTCGCTCAGACAGAGAAACAATTGAAACTCATTTCCTAACTCTTTCTTTCTCAGACTTCAAACATAATCCTGAAATCATTCATACACAACATAGAAAGAAAATGTATAATAGAAAGAGTAAAACCATGAACATACCATTCATCATACACATATAAGAAACAAATACAACGCCATGAATCTGAATTAAGACTTCTTCTATTAACTCAATTCTCTGTACATGGGTGTTTTTCAAACATATTTTCTCTGTTCCAGATCTGTATGCTCTTCTCTTGGTAATGTTCTTGACTATCATACAATACTACAATGAGGGTGTCTATATCCATTTTCCCTCCACTCCTAAAACTGTCTAATATGAGAATTTAAAGCTACCTACTAACATAAATTCCTTCTTAGTCCTTCAGACGAGAGCGGTTCGCTCAAGGTCTGATTACAATCTATAAGTACACCTCTCCTTAACTATTACATTTATGTTTGGCACATCCATCTTCAAAAGTTTTTTTTAAACAATTTATCATGTGTCCAAAAATGTGTTGGCACTTGCCCCATGCTCGCTTGATGTTGGTGATACTCCTGCATCAGATTAGCTTGCAAATCAGGTGTGCAATCATCGAGTTGGTTGATGGTAAACATTTTTCCTTGATTGGGAAAATGTAAGACATGAAATATAGTTGATGCAACAACATTCATTGCGTAAAGACAAGTGAGACCCAAGAGCTGATTATAGTCAAGTGTGGTGTCTACCACTTCAACTTCTACGAAGACAGTATTTCCCCCGAGCTCAATGGATAGAGAGATGAGAATTCCATGGGATTTGAAAAAATTTCCATCAAAATATTTTAGGATGATTTGAGATGTGGTGAGATGAGGAGAACCAAGGGATATCCAACATGTCAAAGACATAATGCAAGTGGTCCCTCCTTCATTGATCATCATACAAAATATATTCTTGTTAATACAACCAACTATGATTTGCAATGCTAGTTGGTGTGAGAGGCTCAACTCACTCTATTCTATGTCAAAGGAAATAATGTTTGACTCTGAAGGGTCGATTCCCCCTATGGATGATAACAAGGCTTTCCACTGTGAAGGACAAATTTGCAATACTTCAAGTGTTGACATGGCACATGGTTCTTGGGAGAGATATTCCATTATGATATAGTGTTGAGTTTCTCGAGCATTCAGATTGTGGGTAGTCCATCAAACTACCCCTTTTGGAGGGTGGATTGCAGGTTCAAAAGTTGGTTTCTCTAATGTGAGAGGGCCATTGGGTGGTGCAGTCAATGGAGGATCCCTAGATGAAGGTTCCCCTTATTGGAATTCATAGTTCTTCTCTCTAGTGGATAGTTCCACCATATATTTAACCATCATGATGTTTGTGGTTGAGGAATTTGCATTTCCCATGGGTGGGGGTGCAAGGAATTTCTCTACCATTTGTTGTTGTTGGGGGGGGGGAGGGAGGATTGGGTAATACCATTGGTTGGGAAGGATACCCCCTTCACTCGAGGTATTGATGAACCTTGACAAGGTGAGGGAAGTCTTTGGTGAAGTGGTCCTCCTTACATACCATGCAAGGATATTTGTCCTTTCTTTTGTATTTTCCCCCAACATCGGGGTCTTAGGTTTCTGTACTCTCCTTATAGTTAATGTATTTTTTGGATTTACCCTTGTTTTTCTTATTACCTCCAAGTTCCTAATATGAAGTGGATTGAACTGCATTCACCTTAGAGGATTGTGCAAGAGAGAGTAGATTTGGTATTTGTACTAGTCTAGGATGAGGATGGGGTGGAGGCTTGATGGCCTTGTTTCTCAATTGATTGGGTCACGGACTGTAGTTTCATGGAACCTATCATGCCATCGACATGGGCTTCCGGGTTTGGCTTTGATAGATCATTCAATGATCGAGGAGCATGAGGAATCAGATCATAAAGTGTGACCGATTGGGAATATACCAATTCCAAATATTGAGCACGGTTGATTGCTTTCTCCTTAGTAACAACACCTCCCATGGTGACATCTCTAGAAATATGTGGCAAGAGTGACTTACTAAATCAATCTACCAGGAGTTGGTCCAGAATTGTATCTTTAATCAACCATCACCACTGCCTCCATTCATGAATATGAACATAAATATGAGTGGAGGTGGATTTCCTAAGTGAGGTTACAAGATTGGTACCAATATCATACTAGATTGACAGATGGAAATGGGTCAGAAATTCCATAGCAAGAGAATTAAAGTCGAGAAAGGAGTTTCGCGGTAGCTAAATATACCATTTTTTTGTCGAGCCCGTGAGAGTTCTCTGGAAAATTATTAATTGAATGGAATCATCCGTCAGGGAGTTAGAAGAATGCCAAATATAGAAGGTCATTACATGATTGTTAGGATATTCTCCAGGATTCTCATCGAACTTCAGGACATCAGAGGGTGGTTTGGAAGGGATTGGTGACTAGAATGGGGCATGATGTATGGGATCGTTAGTAAAACATGGAAAATATGATAGTTCTAATGTAGAAAAAAAGGGAAGTTTTCGATTTGGTTGCTAATACTTGTAGTATGGATGTGGCATCGGTGTATTAGTAGGACCATATATAGGTTGTGATGGCATTGTAAAACCTGGTTATCCTCCCATATACTGAGGTTGAGAGGATTGGGCATTAGGAAACATGGGGCTCATGGTTCGAATAGGAAACACTCCTTGTGGACGGATTCTCATTGGATTAGGTTGGCCCCATGGAGTGTTGGAAACTCCTAGATATGGTAGTCTAGTATAAATGCTTGTAGGGCTTGAAGTAGAAGCGATGGAGGGGCCTGTCGGAATGGATTTCCCCTTGGATTGTGGTTGATTTCCAGTGAGGGATTTCCACCAAAATGGTTGTGACCCCCAATATGGCTATTTCCTCTCATCTGGTTGTTTCCCCCATGCTGGTTGTTTCCTTCTTATTGAATAGGTTCCTACATGTAAGGGTTTCCCCCAATTGGAATTGCCCCCCAGTGGGAGGCATAGAGTTACTTCCCATGTAAACAGTTTCTGTAGGATGAACAATTGGTGTGACTATCATTGGGTTACCTACTTGAATGGAAGGGAAAAAAAAAAAAAATTTGTCTCAGGGCTTGAGGCAACACCACTATTGTCCACCTTACTAGAGGAAAAAGGTATAAAACATCCAAGTAAAGCACTTGGTGTATACATATGTGCAACTAGATAGGTGGGAACAAACATTATGTTCATAGGATGTTGTGACAGGGTAACATGAGTCAACGATGTTCCCCACAAAGGAGAAGTTCCAGTAGTGGTGATGTGTGCTGGGGAAGCTATCTCGATATCTATATAGTTAGGCAATGTTGCATCTATTCCATAAGATGACCTACTGTACATACTAGGTGGTAAGCAGTAAGAAGAAAAATAATCAATAAACTTGTTGAAGGAAACTCAAAAAGTAGTGGGTTATAAGGACCAGTAAAAGGGTGATTTGTAGGAGGGACAACGCCTTCCTTGATTATTTTGACTGCCCCTTCATGATAGTCAGTCGGGGGATCTACGCTCCCAATTTCAGAATAATCCTCTTCGTTAATAGTTCCTTCATTAGAAGGGTTGTGTGGAAGACAGTGTTCTTCAGGATCCAACCTTTGCATTCTATGAGATATTTGAAGACCTTGGTCGACCATGATGAAAGTACAGCAGAACTAATGATCCCAAAGTCCAACTACGGATGTCAAAATAACACTACGAATGTCGAAATAACAAACCGCTAAGAAATATAAAGTTAATCAACCAAGAAAACTGTAAGTGAAAGGATATTCCGAAGATGAGATATCAATCCATTAGTGAAGATATGAGAAACAATTATGATAATACTCACACAACATTTCCCCAAGGTGCAAGTAATATCCTTCAAGAAAATACCCTCTCGGTTTGTTGAAGATGATATTGAACGTATGTCATCGGTACCACAAGGAATCCCCCTTGCAGTCACCTGTGTGGAATCCTAGGAGAGGTTATTATTTCTACCAATTCACAATGAATGGTCAAGGGGGGACAATTGACAAACAAGGCTAGAAAATGGGAATGGGAATGTTGGACACAAATCCATTACCCAAAAACTAAGAAGAAGTGGTGTCACCCTGAATACTTGCCACTCTTTGAAGCTACTAACTTGCTATGGTCCCACTAGGCAAACATAAGAGGGGAAATATCAACTGATCGCTTCACTTGACCTTGTGTTTGACTCCTATATGAGAGGATCTTTCTTGACTAATGCTAATTGTTACTAAGGGATTTTTACTCTCTCTAGTATTATACTGTCTCATTTAATAACCTTGGATAGCTTACTCACTTCACCCTAATCCAAAGGCCCTATCCTTATACTATTGTTGGTGTTCTATAAAAAAAAATATGTCTAATTAATTTTATTAAGTACGTTCATTAATTTTAATGGTTGTTTGACTCAGTAGGGTGTACGAAGATGAAACTAATGATGTGGTGACTTGAGTCCAAAACCATGAAGAAATAATGAAATGCAAATATTTCTCTTTCAATGATTTCCATCTAAAGCAAGGAGAAGAGATATTGGTCTTCTTAATGCAGATAAACACCCAATAACATGCAACTTTCACTTTTTCTTTAACAAATGGAGAAAATTGAAATGAAAAAATATCAAATTAATGTCCCTGAAATCCCAAACAAAGACAAGCTCTTTCAAATATGTACCAAAATACTCCAACTATGAAAGTAAGATGCAAAAAATTTGTTTTATTCTTTCCATATTGCATGAAAACTCAAAATAGACTCTTCTTTTGCTCTTTCTTTCAATCGAAATGAAAGGATTCAATGACACTTGCAAATAACTCAAAATATAAAGAAGATGAATAAAAACAGTACCCAAGGAATAAAATATTCAATCACAAATATGTCTTCAACACAAAAAACTCAATCTTTCAATGCTAAAAAAAAGATCAAATGACTTGAAAAAGGTTGCAACAATAACTGTTGAAAAAAATCTAAGAAAGACTTGTGAGATGATAAAAAAACACAAAAAGCATATATGGGCTATATTTGAAGGATGCCCCTCCAAAAGACATCTTTTTAGTGGTTGTTTGTCCCTTTCCACTTAAGACAAAGCGATCAGTCACATCTATACATAGAGAGACTCACGACCCCGAGCATTGGTCACACTTCTTAGTGTGATTTTTAGGTGGTCACTATTGTAGTGGTGCAATGCATGGTCAAAAGGTGTGTGGTCACTTTGTGTACATGGGTAATCCATGACCGCAATCATACAAGTGTGAAAAAATAATATATCTAAGGCAGATCTATCATATGTGGGACTGAACACTCTCAAATAGACTAGAAAAATACTTATGGATAGAATGAAAAAAAAATTTGGGGCTTAAAACATGCAAGGATGTTGAGAATATAAATTCAAAAGTTGAGGAAGAAAACTAAATAACAATAATGACTTCCCTAGTGGAATCGCTAGTCTGTTGTAGGATAAATGCACCATGTAGGAGTTACTTCCCTTAGGCTCTTCCTAGACATAAGACAAAATATAGATGCAAGAAAAATAATTTCCTAGATCCAAATCATACATGAAGCAATCTCTGATATCAAAGAGTAGAGGACTTAATCATTGGTTTGACGATTCATGCACGTTCCTTGGTCGTTCACTCCCTTGAAGATGTCCTTCACTTTCATGAATGTAGATCTACAAACAAAAGAATAGAAACAAACACCTCTCACAAGATCAAATGTAACATGTATCAATCACTGATAGATCCAATAACATGACATAAGGACATGAAATACTAACTCTCTATAAATATTAAAATCACTATATACAATGAATTAGAGGGGAAAATCATGTGCATATTCTATTAATAAAGAAAAAATCTTACAACTTACAAACAAATAGTTTGATGAAGCTTCTCCCAATTTCCTTTCCCAAGCTTCGTAATCAATATGACATTATAAGTTTACTCTTTCTTTTCCTCCCCTTTTCCCATGAGAGACCCTCAATATATAGGATGAAAGAGATGAGATGGTGGATAACTCTTAGACACTCAAAACAACAATATTCTCGAGGTCAAATTATGAGAAATATGAGCTTGATCCCATCTCATTGTAACTATTCCTAATTTGAGAGTAATAGACCCAGTCACACCCTGCATTCTTGTAGGATGTGACCATTCATGATTTGCAAGAGAGCAAGGTGTGACCATAAATTTGGGTCATGATCAAAGGAAATCTCATGACCAGGAAAAAGGATGGTGTATACTCAAGGGAAAAGTGACATAACTCATTTTTTCATCCTGCTAACCTCTAGAGAATATTCATCAAGCAATCAAGTGGAAAATAAATGTATAACACTCCCCAACTTAGCCTTTTACACGTCCCTTGTGTAACTAATATGAATCCACAGATACTGCTTGAAAATGATGTGTGGAACAGGTCTCTAAAATAATAGGTAAGTAGTTGTGTATTAGTACCTTCTGCATGGAATCCTCCAATTTTTTTTATCATTTGCCATATTTTTCTTTCCTCCTCTTTATTGAAAAAATCATCATCTTTGTAATATAGTATTGGGTGCAATATCATGGGAAATTTAAATCAAATGCCAATCCACTAAAGGTCGAATTTGCTAACAAGATTTACATATAACCTGTTATGATACAAGGATGCACAAATATTTGATAAATAGTTTGGATCTTTCATCTTCAGTGTATCACTCAATTAATTTTTCCTTCCTCTGCAAGTTGTAATCACTAAGTGTTATTAATTGTTTTAGAAGTTGATGAATTCATTTACTGCTTCATTCTGTACTTTGGTCATTACCTCTCTAATTCTTGGATCTACCTTTATTCTGTTATGACTTTTAAAAATACTAGGTATGTGAGCTACCTTTGGCCTAATCCACAATGGAACTGTGGATTACTCTCCTTCGTACAACTCCTTCTCATGGGCCCTTTTCAATTCATTCTCTAAAACAAATAAAAATTATCTTAAATTCACATCCCCAATGAAATGATTTTGGATCCACATGGTATTATTAGGCATCAAATAATTATGAAGATAAAATTCAAAAAGTAAATTTCTTCTCTCTTGTGGATTGGATAAATGCATATTGAAAAATTTCCTTCTAGTTTTTTTTAAATCCATGGGCCTATTGGAGACAATTCATTCTATCTGAAATCTTAACCATCGTTCTTTCAAATACAATGCATAAACTGGTGAAGGTGATATACATGTTAAGGTATATGATACTAACTCACCAATTTGTGTTATTCATTGTTGTAAATTCTCAATTTGTTCATGTTGGATGTTTGGTCTTGACTCGGGTTCTACTTTAGGTTTCCAACAAAACCCTGTACACCATCAACCCTTCTGGAGACCAGAAAGAAACGTTGCACACAAAGTGCACAATCCAGTCTCACCTGAGAAGGATTTAGGGGTGATTACAAGACCCAAATGTATGCAACCATGGAAGGGATGCTACTTTGGGGATGTCAGGCATGGTTTCTACTTTCATTATACATCAGATCTACTATTCCAATACTTCATTATCCAAATCTACCATTTCTTAACCATTAACATTCATCCTGTAGTAAATATCAGAACTAATCTAGTGCATGCTGTAAATTAACCTTAATAAATTCATTCATTCATCATCATAAGCATTTCAAAGCATAAAAAAATCATTCCACACAATAACACAGGTTTTACCATGGTTCACCCCCCTTGGGCTACATCCGCAAAGATCTTATGCTTCTTTATTATTCTTCATCAAATATCTGCATTGTGCACATTACAAATAATAGTTGGTGTGAGAATGACCAGGTCTCACCAAGCTCCACAACTTGCAACCTAACCCTTAGTTACAACCCATTTGAATCAATATTAGCTCCATAACTCTCAACCAAAAAAAAAATTTCATCACTCAGAAAGTACTCAAAACATGATACCATAAAATAAGATACCCTAGATACCTCATACAACATCTATTTATACTACAAAAGGTGGGTAAAAACCCATTACATTATGACCAAAACACTAACCCTAAGTCGATTAGGTTTGTCCACATTTCAACCTCTTGTGCATGGCTGGTCCTTGATCCAACCGTTCCTCATCACACTATCATTATTTTGTCTTTGACTTCCCTCTTTCCCCACGCTTCTTTTCCTTAATTTACAACGTGCTTCTTTTCTTGCCTTTTGACGTGATGCTTTTCCTTATTTCCTGGTGCGCTCTCCTTTATTGGTCATTTTTGTAATTTCCTTCCATTATTGTTGTGTATTTCCCAAAAATATCCTGCTCCAACAGGCCCCCATCACTCACATGTGGCTTGTCTCGATTCACTCAGGCAATGTTTGCATCACACACTAACTTCTCTAGTTCCTGAAACTTGCCTGTGACCCCTTCGATTTTAGGTTGCACCTGTGTGCTCTTTTCTGCAATAGATTCCACATTATGTGCAGTGATATGTTCCTTCATCATTTCTTTAGCCTCTAACCTAAGGTTTTCCATCTTTTCCTTAGTTGTATCCATCTTTGTCAACATATTTTCTACATCTTCTTGCAGTGGCTCCAACTGAGCTTGTCTCAGCTGCTTATCTACTTTTACACTCTTCAGTTCTTCCTGTAAATTATTTAACTCTTGTGCACACCTCAGCATGTCCTATATGTTCATTGCCTTATTATCCTTCTTCAATTCCTATGCGATTTTGTTCAATATATCTTCCTTTTGTTCCAACTCCTACAACTTTTTCGTCCTCTTGTAGACTTGTCCATAATTGCACGCTTCTATCATATAACTCCATGACTTCCTTGATGTTCTGCGCAATTTTCTCCATGTTCCCTACCACCTCCTTCTCTTTGTTAAGGTCCTAACCCGCACATAGGTAGATCAATGTATTCAGATGTAATAAAGGTCAATATTAATAAGGCCTTTCAATAAAATAGAATAAGGCGGATGTAAGAAGACCTAATAGAAGCTTCCGCTTCTAGAAGGATCTTCCTCTAGATGCTTCTCTTAATAGACATATTTAGTATAAATAAGGGTCGACGGTATGAAAACCCTAGCTTGGAGATTATTGTAACAGAGCACTGCTCGACTGGAGGTTGCCCCCTCGAAGAGGCCTGTGAACATTGCTTTCTGAATCAAAGTGCTTTTCTATTGCTATTTCGTATATCATTTCTGTGTATTGTGAAGATTATGATGGATATTTTATTGTTATTCTGCCATTTCTAGCATTTTATTTCTGTTCAGCATATTTTATATATCTGGTATCTTGCAAGTGGTATCAGAGCACTTTCCTTGGCAGAAATTGTGGGTATTTTTTTTTCCAGGGTAGAGACGTATTCCGACATCTTTAAGCCACAGAGATCTGTCGTTACGCGCATAAACCCATGGTTGAGGGATTCATACACGCAGGAAATACAAGTGGTTCTTAAGTGCACATATGTTGGCCACCCTTGTAACCCCTGTTGGTACCCCTTCGAGTGGTAGCACATCAGACAACACCTGTGTACGGATCGACCTAGATTTCCTGAAGCCCTCTTTAGATAAACTTATCGGCCACTGGACTGCTATAGTGTCACCGAGAACAACACTCGGGAAGATACTCTCTAGTACCTGGGTAGTCGGGTAGTACGGCTAAGGGTATGGTCTATCCTCCTTAGTTAGTGCCCTGAGATATTGGGCCGAGTACTACTGTTGGACCC
>ML780151.1:433954-466849 GCA_009831015.1 Picea engelmannii | reverse complement strand
TTCTTCACTTTATGCTTATATATTGGATTCAATCTGTAAGGTATTTGCCTGATAGGTATAGCATCTGGTCTTAAAGGAATATTCATCTCTCCAAGTTCTCTTGCTACCCCTTTCATCTCTGAAAATGTTGTTGGAAAAATGTCATTATACTTGCGTAGTAATTTTGTTATCATTTCCACTATCTGATTATCCCAATAGTCACCAATACTTGCAATCTTTGGCTTCTCTTCTGTTTCAATGTTGAATTTCGTTATCCTGAGTGGTTTAGTAAAATATTTTGACTATAATGGTGGTCCTTCTACTTCTCTTTCCCCTTCAAATTCTGGTATTTGAATATCGCGTGGGTTTTATTCTTCTGTTTGATCATCTTCTGCGATGTGATAACAGTGTAACAACTATCTAACTGTTTGCTGATTCTGACTCTAATAAGTTGTCACAATTTCAACTTCAAGTTATTCAAAAATCCTCTCTTTTATCAACTTCAGTGCTATATACATCGTTGGATTCTCATGTTCAAATACAAATGAAACTACAAATTTCTACTACAAACCTTCCCGATTTACAGTTCCTTTGGGTAGTTTTAATTCTGTGTACCAGTTCCTTGGTATGCATTCCAATGTATAAATTAAGTGATGTGGCCATTCCTTTGGTTGTACCAATATCCATTGGGTTATACATCTTTCTATATGTTCTCTGGGTTGTCCCATTCCATCATATTTATGCACATATTTATTCTCCTGCTCTGTGCCAAATCTGACACGCAGTAGTATTTTACATTGATACTAATCATTGATATTCTCCTTATAAGTCCCCCACCAACATGCAGGTTTTGCTTTCAATGCAATATCTAAAACTGATAACTCTGATTTTCCAAAACTTCTATCTCAAACATGCTTAAAAATTCTTCTAAATCATTTTGACCATAGAAAGTAGGAGGTTCTCTTACCTCTATATTAACCCATCTCAGTGCCTGCATCACTATTGTGCCTCCTCTAGAAGATAGTTCATGTAGTCACTTCTTCCAGTTTTCTAGGCCTATGTCAAAGTCTAGAGCACAAGAACTAATGCTTCTCCAACTCAACATTCCATCTACAGTTGGATTAATGTAATATTCTTCTTGTGCAATAGTTCTATACAACTCTTTATGTCTTTTGTAATGAAATTTTATGTCACAGGTTCAACATATCTTCCATTCTAAAGGAT
Source organism: Picea engelmannii (assembly GCA_009831015.1). NCBI lineage: Eukaryota > Viridiplantae > Streptophyta > Pinopsida > Pinales > Pinaceae > Picea > Picea engelmannii. Next base: position 465,646 of record ML780151.1, on the reverse strand, counting down.
CCAAGGGTGTTATAACTCTATATTCTCCTTACTCAAAAATCATCTTCCTGGTCTTCAAATTAATAATATCGTGATTATCAAAATCCCAATCCAGTCCTAATAATGTTGGATAAGGTGTAGTATTGTCCACTATGTCAATCACTTCAAAGTTTTCTATGGTGCTCACACCATCTACATCTACTGGTATGCCCTTCAATATACTAATTGGTACCACTCTATACTAATTTTCCAGTTTCAACTAAATAGGTGAATACCCCAATTTAGGTTCTCCCATAGCTTCCCATGTATTCTTAGGCAAAACATTTACTTCAGACCCCAAATCTAATATTATGTCACCCATATTGAAATCTCCAATGCTTGCAATTAACCTGAACTGCCTACTTGTTCTGCTCTTCCTATGGACATGATTTACTGTATTTATCCATTCTTCTCCAGAATTCCATTTTTCTAACAGACCTTATAACACTTGCAGAGATGACTTATCATTCAATAACTTCACACAAGATATCAAAAAGTTTCTTAAATTACCGACCTTTTCTGAAGATTGATCTCTACTGGTATGATCAAATTGAAGAGGCATGTCATATATTGGCACATTATCTATTGGATTTGTTCCTAAAGTGGAAGAAATATTATCCTTCAAGATCTCTTGTCTAGCTTGCTTGAATGTCTCCTTTTCTTTTTGCACATCAAAATTTTGTTGGGGTGTTGTATTCTTCTTGATCCCCTGGTACTGGTCTTGATTCTAATTTGTTGCATCTGCTCCTATTCTGGTAGCTCTACGAGTAACTATGTTGATATTCTTCCCATCATCTCTAGCTTTTGCAAAAATCCATTGAACATTTTGATTATTCTGGTTCCTCTTTTCTTGTATCTTGTCCAACAGTATCAGACAATATTTTATATTGTGATCTGCTACACGACAATACATACATATCGTAGGTTGTAATGGACAATCCCTTGCATTTTTTCCATGTTTCTAACAATTATGACACGTTACTGGTCCTCGACCTCTTCCAAATCTTCCTCTTCCACACCCTTGTTATAGCAAGATTTTCCTCACCCTATGCAATCTTGCACAGAAGGCCTTTTTCCATTTCCCTATGCAGACTTTCCATCCCTTTTTACAAATCCTGGAGATAAAAATACATTTTTTCCACATATACGCACCTTGCCTACTATACAACATGCGTATATGCAAGTTTCACCACTACAACACGCATACATTGGGAAATGTGCCCAAAAATGAAAAATGGTGTCAGGTTTCCATGTCAAGACAGGATATCAATGATCCTTGGCCTTCCATTTATTGGAAACATTTCGAATAGGCCCTTCAGTTCCATTTGATGGCTATAAATGGGCCAATTCCGAGCAATGGAAAAGAGAAGAAAGAATTCAACTTTGAGAGCAAAGTTACTCTGGAGGAATTTTTCACTTCACATTGAGTCTACATCCCTTTGTCCTTTAACTCTGAACACGGTGTTCAACCCCCAATCTCTTCCCTTATTGAGTGAGAACTCCATTGTCTCTCTTACATGAGATTGCCTTTGGTGGAGGATTGAGGTGGTGGAGGCCCAGCTGGAAGGAACTTAGTTTCTCAGTTCCAAACCATGTCAACACGAAAGTCTATAACTTTTTCACTTCTGTTGATCATATCTTAATAGAAATACTCTTTTCTCGTCCAATTGATATCTTGCAAATATTCAAATTGTTATTCCATGGGAGTATTTTTTATGTATGTTAATGGATTATGTTATTAAATGTGCTAACATCATATATTATCACCATATTCTTGCGTTGCTTGGTTGTTGAGGACTAGTTCTAGGTGTATTGCTTTGGGTTGAGTGCTCAACGATGGACTTCATCAAACATCTAGATGAGGTAGGAATTTTATCTTGTCTTGCTAGCATATTTGTTTATATAGCATACTTGAGAATAGAATTGATTTCTGCAATCATTTCCGTCTGTTGTGGTTTTCCCCTAGCCATAGAAAGATTTTCCTCATAACAGAATTGGTGACCATACTGGGGATTGAATGTTCTTTCTTGGGGTTTAGAGTGTTTTTCTCCTTAGATTTCTCTCATTCATATTACATTTCTTGTCGTATCATTGCTTGACAACCTCTGTTCACTCTGGGTCTGAGTCTTTCAACCTTCTCCTTTGCCTAGCTATTTTTTTGAAACATATACGTGGGTTTCTTCTTGACAGTCACATATATACGCATGATGACCTTCTTCAAGCTGCGTACATATGCGATGTTCCCTTGAACAGTCATGTACATCAACCTTTTTTTCTTTTTTTCTGGGTTTGGTGGTTGCTGGGTAGGTTTTGATGATTGTTGAGTCTTGTTGGGTCTTTGTAGTGACTATTAAGTGTCTGTGGGATGACAAGAAACATGTCTTTGGTTGAATTTTTGGGCGGAGCCTTTCTCATCATCTTTTCATTTTGATTGTACTTGTACATTGGGCTAGGTGTTTTTCTCCTTGGTATCCTACTTGAGTTTTCTCTTTCCATACACAATAGAGTCTTTATATATCAAGTTGTTGTCCAGTCCATGCATTTTCATTTATCTTATATTGAAAATACAAAAATATTAGGCATTTTACATTGATTGGCATTTTTATCTTTTGAGTATTTGTCATTTAGCTTAAGTGCATGTAAAGAAAGATTGCATTTTTATTCAGAATTACAGAGTTGAAATTGAAAATTGCATTGTTTTAAGAAGCATATCATTCATTGAAAATTGAAGTTAGGACTTTGCATTGTATTCATATTTAATTTACGTGATGAGTCATAACATCACTAGTTTCACCACAGTACCTTTTGAGTAAGCACCACCATTAAAATTAATGCTATAATTTAAAATTGGTTAGTAACGATTTTATTTTCTAGGGTGCACAAAATAACTTAGGATTTAGTTCCTTCGAATAGGACTTTGTCAGTAAAATTCTCCAAGGCTATTAAATCAACATATGTGTCTGACTAAGAGAGTGGATAAATCCATTGTATAATAGGTAATATCAGGAGGCTCCTCTTACACCGGAGTTAATCATGAGGTCGCGCGAGGTTGGTTGAAGGGATATCCCCCCAATACCTTCTGAGCGTTAGAGATATTTTCTGGGGATATTACTAGTTCCCTTACCTCCATGAGAGGTGGTTCTTTCAAGGTTTCAATATTTTCTACCCTACCCATACGGTGGACCTGACTTACGACTGCTCGCTTGTGCATCGGTTGTATAGTGGTTGCTTAGTTGCTTGACTTAGCTGCCACATAGGTTACTTGCAGGGGTTATTCTACAGGTACTCTGGGTCAGATAAGGGTCAGACAACACACATCCTTTATGGAGGATTACCTATCCGGGGAGAATTTGACTGATTAGTTGTTAAGCCCACAAGGGCCCTTATAACAGATTTTGTTACCTCCAATATTTAGTAGGGAGTCTCAGGCCCCTCTTGGGAGAGACATACCTTCTTTAGGGAGGGAGGCCCCTTTCAGCCACTTTATCCCGTTTGTGTGCATATTGGCCATTTGATTATTTTTTGTGAGCTCTTTGATTACTAGTTGGACTTAGGATTTATTTTTGTATATTGAGTCTTAAGTCATCATGGAGTCGGACCAACTTCCCCGCCGGTCTCACCACTTGTTACAGTTACCACCGGATTTCTAGTCTTTTCCTTCTAATAGGTGTAGAGTTATGAGACGTGGTACACACACCTCCATTGTTCAGACTTGTGATTCTAAAATGATGAGTACGGAACTGAGTCATCAGAATAATGGGAGCCCTTCGACTCCCACACCTACTATAGTTAATGGAACCCCTTCAACTCTTGCAACCACAATGGTTGTAGTGTTGGAGGCACCTATCATCACTGCTGCCCGTCCTATAGTGAATGCTCAATCTATTTCCATGAACCCATTTGGGTCTCTTGGTCACTCACCGGGCTATAATTTTTAGTCCATCCCTATGGACTCTACTCCTTTTTCCTATGGTATGCCAAATTTTACTTCGCAGTTTTCAAACTCCATCCCAGTTGCTGGCCCTAATACTAGCATTGGACTTGGGGGAAAATATCCTCCTTATACTCCATTCTCATTTGGTGGCTCTCATATCCCTCAAATGACTCCTACTATGGGAGGCATTCCCTCTTTTAACCATGGGTCTAATCCTCTTGCTTCTGGGTCGAGAAACCAACCTCACAGACAAGCTTATGCTCAAGTTTCATCCTATACCTTCACCTCCTCAATGTTGATTATGACCAACACATTTGGCATGAGGAATTCACCTCTATCCTTTAGATTCACACCCAGAGTAGGTCAGTTTCACACCTTGGGAAATCCCCAACCCACAGCCACTCCGACTAGGGAAAATTTTTATAACCCCCATCAGAACATAGAATGGTGCCCCAAAAACCTTTTATGAATCAGCCTGGAGGAGGGTCTTACAATCTGGGATAGAGCCATGGTGCTTACCAAAACTCTAGATGGGCTGTAGTTCCCCAAACACAATCTTTCCAGGGAGTTTGGGGCTAGTTTCTGCAACCCCAACTCCCTTTTCTGGCCACACTTAATCTGCCAGACTTGTCTAAGTTGATGAACAACCCTATGTGTCATGATCCTACATGGCCCCCCATCCCCACCAAGCTTCCTTCATACATTTTGAAATTTGAAGGTAAGAATGGTGAGGATCCTGGTGATCATTTCACCACCTTTCACCTATGGTGCTCTTTGAATTCCCTTAATGACGATTCCATTTGGCTAAGATTATTTCAACACACCCTCATTCAAGTTGCTATGAAATGGTATATCAAGCTACCTAGGGGGGCATATGGCACCTTTAGTCAGATGGTGATAGTCTTCCTTAACCACTTCCAATTGTCAGTTGATTACGATGTTGGACTAGAACTTCTATTGACTTTACGCGAGGACACAAACACTCATATCTTGGATCACATCCAGTAGTGGCATAGATGAAAGAGGTTTATTAAGACCTCCATACCCCCAGAATTTATTTTAGAATGGTTCCTTAAGTCTTTTCAGCCTCATATCTTGAAGGATGTTTCTACATTTGAGGTTACATCTGAGGAAGAAGCAATATTCAAAGCCCAACAGTTAGATCTTATATACGCTCAGTCTGGGATGTTATACCACATTCTTCCAAATGCATTGACGTCAACCTATGACCCTAGACAAAAGATTAGACTTCATCCCAATTGCATTGTAGGCTCTGCCAATGTAAAATACGCAAACTCAGTGACAAGACATTTGAAAGAGTTGTCTCTAAACTAGTCTGCAGGAGGCACATCTTCGCCGGTGTCTTCCAATCCCACCCAGTCGACGGATGTACATTTGGTGCAATCATTGACCGACCCAAATGGTAACCAACAACCAGGCGGGAATAAGAGGAAAGGACGTAATAATAATCATAAGGGTGGGAAGAATAATAATAAACCCAAGGATAATGGTAATAATGAGAAGACAGATAATAATGTTGCAGAGGGAAAGAGAGAAAGGCATAAGGTGAAATTTCCCTGTAAGCTTTGTACAAACGATCATCTTACTCATTTATGCCCCAAACTTGTGGAAGCTGTGAGGCTCTTATCTCTATCGCCTGTCATGCTGACGAATCCTTTCCCACATAACCAACACATGGCCTCGAGCTCCTCAAATGTTGAAAATGTGGCTGGTGGAATTCAAAACCCACCGACATAAGACAATGACCGTTTGTGTATCAATATGGTGAATTCTTAGGTTAATATAACCACCTAGTCTCACGATTACAGTTACTCATAGACTGTACCTGGTCTAGAATATCCTCCTCCTCCTCCAGAGATGCACTTGCAAATTGAAAAACCAGATCCATAGCCTTGTATTCTGAAAGGAGTACTCAAGCACTCTACCCACAATCCAAATGCTAGAGCCGCCCAAAATTACTCTATTGTTGAGGACCTGGGTCAAACCCCTTGTGCAATGTCGGCTCTGGAGGTACTCCAAACATGTCCTTCACAGAGGAATGCCTTTCTATCTATGTTAGGAGCTCTAGCCCATATGGCTTGAAAGTTATCAAGTTTGATGTCATGGATGTGAAGCCTCACTTGCCTTACCATGTGGCATTCCAAATCCACATGGGGTACTCAAAGTATACCATCAAACATGCATTTTTTGATGAAGGCACTGCTACACGTGTTATGTCCCTAATCTATTGGAAATCTCTCAGCTCTCCTACTCTTTCTCAATCACCGACCATGTTGACCGCTTTTCATGGTCATTCCTTCCATCCTCACGGTATTCTTCCTGCCTTTCTGTTCAAGTTAGGTGGGAAGATGGTAGAGGTGGATGTTGAGGTGGTTGATGAACCCCTCGATTATAACTTGTTACTAGGATGCAATTGGACTTTTTCTATGACTTCCATCACATCGTCTATATTTTGCACTCTTTGTTTTCCTCATGATGGGAAGATCATGATGGTCAACCATTTATTCTTTGTGTATGCTAGCCCCAATGCATCTGTTGGACCATCGATCCTCGTGGTCGACAATTCTCAACCGACAACTGAGAATATTGGTGTTAGAATGTATTTATCCCTTATGGGTACCTTTGACTTCATAGCACTGATTCACCATGTTTATGCCATATCTAGTAGGCCCGTTTCTTCAGAGAGGTACGTTCCTTTCCACACTTCCTATTTTAACGATTCTTGGACCCTACCTTCCTTGACTTCATCTTGTGAAGGTCAGTCACATGATGGAATTTCTATGCCACTATCGACAACAGAGATTGCGTATCAAGTTGTTCTTGACTCTTCCACCGATCCCCACCCTATTACCTCACCGATCGATGAGGAGGATCCTGTTCTTAAGCCTGAGTGGGCCACTTCTTTGTCTTGTTTGCATGACTACCTCGATGAGACGTTTCCCTCATATGAAGCCATCATCGAAGCCATGAATGGTTCTGACAAACCTTCGGATGATATGCATCATTGCACCTTTTTCTCCCAGAGCTTGCTAAAATTGAACAAGATGACTTTCGATCTACTTTGAGCGAGATAGTCGGTCACGTTGTAGTTCCACTTGATACACACGACAATTATGCCAAAGGAAATATGGAGAGTATCTCTCCTACCGTCACGATCGATATCTCTCATACCCCTGGTAAGATTGAAACGTACATATCAATATATATTGTTCACAAGAAGAAATCCTAATTTACACCAAACTCTTCAAGGAATTCTGATATGTATTTGCTTGGTCATATGAAGAGATGATAGGAATCGACCCTCGTATTGTCAAACATGAGATTTGAAATTATCCGGATTCTAAGACTATTCGATAATGTCTTAGAGGTGTCAATCCCTAGAAGGCCCCTGCTATTAAGGAAGAGGTAGAGAAAATACTTAATGTTGGCTTCATCTACCCGATTCCTTTGACTGAATGGATATCCAGTCCCATTCCCGTGAATAAGAGGAAAGGAACCATCAGTGTATGCATGAACACTCATGACCTGAACAAGGCATGTCCTAAAGACAACCTCCCGATACATTTCATTGATTAGATTCTCGACGAGTGTGCGGGAAGAAAAGTGTTTTCTTTCATGGATGGATTTTCAGGTTATAACCTAATTCAAATTAAACCCAAGTATCAACACAAGATGATGTTTATTTGTCCTTGGGGTACTTTCACATATCGGAAGATGCCTTTTGGCCTTAAAAACACCGGAGCAACCTTCCAACATGCCATGACCTTCGCATTCCACGATCTTAAGCATATAGTCGAAGCTTATCTTAACGATCTTGCTCCTCACTCTAGTAAGAGAGTGGATCACTCTAAGCACCTTCGGCTAGTTTTTGAAAGATGTCATTATTATAGAATCTGGTTTAACCCTCATAAGTGCATCTTTTGCATTAGGTCTAGACGTCTTTTGGTATTTTTAGTATTTGAGACTGAGATCATGGTAGATCCGTTAAAGGTTGAGGCAATACTTCAGTTTCCTCCCCCATGCACTATTCGACAACTTCAAGGTTTACTGGGTGTTGGGCACTCAACACACCCTAAAAATTCTATGTCCATTTTTTACTTTTTGGGTACCACTTGATCCTTTGCATTGTTTTTTTCCACTTTAGTATAAAAAATACTACCTTTGTTTATCATTTTGTGTTATCATGTTGAATCTTTAAAGTCCGCTTGAGCATGTGAAAATCATCATAACCCTAAAAGGGACTAACATTTAATTAAAGGATCGACTGTCAAATATTCTTTGGACGTGCTTAAGGGATTCGACATCGGGAAGACTTAAATATGATAAGAACTATTCGTGACAGCCAAAATAGCCGAGCGTCGATCTTCATCGGCATCGATGGAAGAAAGTCTTTCATTTCTACGAATGAGCTTTAGCAAGAATATTTCCAAAGACTGATCTCCATTGGTATCAGGAAGGAATGAAAAGAATAAGCATCATGAGAGTAAAGGAATAATATCACTGATCACTGACCTATGAAATGTTGTTGGTGTCAAGATTTTACAAAATGATAACATGCCAAGAAACTACACACTTGAACTATCCCTGATCATCGATGCCCGATACCTTTGTCGTCAAAAGTGTTTTCATGAGTGTATTGATGGAAATATACACAAGGATAGTAGCTGATTCCTCGCCTGTCCACCGAGAAATGTTGTGTTATGGGACATTTTATCTCTAAGACACACTAGATATGACACATTCAAGAGGTCAATTAATTCTAGGATCGCACATTAGTTCTTAATTCGTGCGTAAATCAAAAGGATTTTTTGAGCCCACTAATACAACGCATCTCCCCCCGCGCCTCTGCCATAAAAAAATGTAGAATTTATTTGCAGAGATTCGATAGTAAGTTGTTTGATTTTTCATCCATTACTCGTATTAACTGTTTGATACGACTAGTAGAAATTTCTCCCGTTATATTATTTTGAGTCACTATGTATGAGCTTATTCTACATGCAAAGATGTTCAAAGCACCCAGAGAAGAACGACGAGCGATCCAGAGAAATCTTCCAAAGTCTAGTGAGTATTAAAAAACAATTTTAGCAAGCGTATAGACATGTGTCAGGTCATGGATGTTTTACACTTAATTTCATACCTTTTCATCCAACGTTACTTTTTGCACATGCCTAAAGGATCATTTTTTTACTAAAGGAATGATGCCATCAAAGAAAACCACCACGAGGAAATCCCCAAAAGAACCAAAGAAACCAGAACTAGAGGTAGGAGAGGGTTCCTCCCTATTGGTCACCAAAAAATTTGAATTTTCTCCTAAGCTAGTGCGCATCATCAAAACAGTCACCAAAAAAGATTTCGTTCAACCCCTAGCCTTTGGAGACACAGAGGTGAACATTGGGACCAAGATGATATTCCCACACTGGGAATAACTTTTCAAGAAAATCAAGGAGGAGTTCCCCAAATATACCCCACACAACGACCCTAATACGAGGAAAATCGACGATGAAGTCCTCCCAAATGTCCGTAAGGAGTATCTACACATGGTGGCAAGATGGAATCTAGTATTTCCTTGCATCGAGCTCCTAAAATTTCTCATTGACCATGCTGATACACATAAATGTTTGATTAATGGCGACAATGGTGAGTGCATCGGGGTTTTCTTGCCATCAGAGGTTCAAATTTACTAAAAGATCAGGGAGCTGGAAGAGAGGCTGAGCATTGATTTTATTGTAAGTTTCTATGTAGCACACGACACCAAGAAAGCTATAGCGTCATGGTGGAGGGAAGACACAAATTCACAAACTGGATTTCTGACTAGTATCCGATGGCCAACATAAGGGAACCGTACATATACCTAATGGCTCTTCTCTGCAGATTACATGGGGAGAAATATTTCTCCCGGTTTTTAGAGGCTTGGATGCCTCTAGCTTATACGATTTCCATTTCAGGCACAAGCTTCAACTGGGGTGCCATAATCTCCAAACAATTAAGAACTTGCATACAACAGGATGAGACGCCGAAAGAGGGAGAAACCCCATCCTTTTACATGGTGTCTTATCTATTGGATGTCGTCTGGGCAATAAATACCTTCGTAGGAATGAACCTAAACTAGCATACCTCAGAGGTCCCAGTTCATGTATATTTTGACATTTTGTGGGAGAACAGGTACAAGAAATCCTACTCTCTCATTTGCGATCAATTTATCACATGTATTCATTCTTTACTGTTCCAGAAAGAGTTCCCAAGATTGTCAGATGCGTATAAAAGGATTATATCCAAATTCATAAAATAGTATTTGGATGAACATGACACCTATATCAAGGTGTTCAGAGCCATCGGAGCACCACATCTATTACCTGTGTATGTTCCCGATCGATTGGTAGTCGGGGAATTTTTTTACCAGACCATCCTACAGGGTTATAATGCTACTCTGGTAAAAGATAAGAAGAGGGCCTTCATACCTTACGGGTTTCATACCTTACGGGTTCCTTAAGGGTTAAGCCAATTGGAATTTTGATTCCTGACTAGTCGCTTTCGCAAGAACGACCCTAAGGAAACCAGTTTCAAGGCTATGATCTTGGATGAGAAAGAAACAATCCTGGAACAGACAGCTCAAGAGGTCCTCAGGGCTAGAGTAGAAAGGATAACATCAAGACCAACTGAAGTGGTAGAAGCCCCGCAAGGAGCCATAAAAAAAAGGAGGTTTCCCAGATAACCCCTGTACAGGACAGGAACTCTCCCAAGGTTCAGGATGCGTAGGAGAGAGGGGAACTTATGTACCAACACGCCCCGCAGATAATGTGTCAAATGCGAGATATCCTTGACCCCATCATGTTGCTAAGGATTCCAACCAATATCCCAGAGGAGAGTCTTGTGGGGCTAAACAACTCTGATTTAATGAACCTGGGTAATATCAATGGGTCCGATGGCACATAATCTACCTCATCACCGGCAAGACCACCGATAAGAAAGATGACTCAACTAGAGATAGGTCGGGTGTTAGTAGAAACATGCACGCCTAATCCTTTGAGAAATATTCTAACTATATATAGTGACGATGAGAGCCCAGAGTCATCTCATGACACCCCTGTGCGTGTCCAAGAGGAAAAAGGTCTTGAGAAGACTTGTTCCCTTGAGCCTGAAGTTCAAACAAAGGAGGTACTGCAAAAGGAAAAATAAGCCGAAAGTGGCCTCAAAACAAAGGGACCCGATATGATGGAAACTGGACCAGATCTGAAGGACAAGCCCGAAACGGATGAGCCAAAGAAATAATCACCGCAAAAGGAAATCAACGGTTCTGTGACTAACGGGCAACTAATAAACAAGTTTATCCCCGACGTCTCTATTCCGCTCAATACCCATATCCCCAATGAGAGACAGGTAGAGGCTAGGCCTATGAGGCACAGCGAGGAAGTTCAAGAGCCCAATCTTGAACAAGTATACACCACCGACAACCTAGGAAACATGCTCACATGGGGTGATCAATAGATGCAAGAGTCGGTAGATGAGGTAGAAGATATCTATGCAATCTCCTACGATCAAAAGAGAAAGGTCATCGTTCAAAGGACTACAAAGAAAGTAAGGATCACGTTGGATCACTCCATCTTGGTTACTATAGAGAAGAACTTGATAAACACAACAGACACCCAAACATTTGAACTTAGCAGCATGGGAAAGGGACTCTCGGATGCCACCTTGGATAGATCCAAGAGAGACAAAAAGGAACTAGCCGCCACCCTAAAGGATGTCAAACACTTGTGTCATCTGGCTGAATACTATAAAGGCACCACGCAGACCGTTGTGTACCTGAAAGGTGAGTTCAAAGAATTTTACAATGAGTTCAAGAAAGAAAGACACCTTTTAACTACGAAAATAGCTGAGTTCTAGGAGGACAATCTCATGGCACTCGCGACATGCAAGGATATGGAGTGATGGTATGAAAGGGCACAACAAGCGGTAGAAAGAATCGAGTACATTGAGGCAATCTAGAAATTTCGAGACAAAGAATAAAATGGCATTCGAATGGTAGGAAAAAGTAGTCTTAATCGCATGAAGCAATCAATTGAGTACTGGGCCAAGATGTCTCGGGATCCACACCAAGAAATCCAAAATCAGTGGATCAGATGCAAGAAGAACTGGGATAAAATTAATAAAGTGATGAAGGATATCAGACTCCCCGAGTTCGACACCCCTGACAACTTCGTCAACCTGATTGACGTAGTCGAGTCGCATGCCAAGCAAGATTCACTATGGAACGAAGAGCTCACAAAGATGGCTGACACGAGACCAAGGCAAGTGCAATGATTTGCAGAACACCCAATCAGAGCCTGAACCATGCTACAACATTTGAACTCTAGTCTAGTAAAGTACCGGGCACATGTGATGGACATTAGGGGAAAACACGTGGCTCTGATGGAACAACACAGGCTTCCATGGGCCCAAAATTGTGAAGAAATGTTTATCAGTTGGTCTGAGTACGAGAGAAATCACCCTTTTCAAGAGACATCTCAGGCTGACTGTTAAAGAAACTATTAGAAGTTGACGCCACGTGGCGAATTTTGTTTTTCTTAAACTGCACTTAGCCGTTAATTTTATTTAAGCTTTACATTATAAATAAATACATCGACCAATTAGTTAAGGGTCGATGGTTGTTGTAAGAACTCTTTATCTTTGGTTGTTAAGAATTATTTTGAAGCTTCTATGAATTGAGAAGTCCTTCTGGACCAAAGACAACTTATTTTCATCAAATGCATGTGATTGGACTTGGAGAAGAACTACATCCTATCCTGTTTCATGAATGATGCAGTAATGAGTAAGAGCAATTAATTTTGTTGTCAAGTTATCTAGTGCAATGTTTTTGATGATCTTTGCTTTAATGATAAAGATGAATCTTTGTGCTATTATGTGATGAATGGTTATGGTAGATGAATTATTTTTCTTGCCATTATGTTATTGAATATGTTCTTTCTTTCTGATAATTAGTTTCTCAGATAGTAATTGGATGCTCACATGGTTAATTTATTAGTACTAGGCCTGTGGTATAAAATTGTTGTCTGCATGATTGAGCAGCGGGTTATCCCAAGCTCAACCTCTTCCCTAGTAGTTTAAAACTTAATCCTATTTGTTGTCAGGTTGGTTTATAATGATTTTCATCTCTCATACCAGTCCCACCCAAGAGAAAATACATAAGAGAATAGTCCTAACTGAAGGAAGAGCCTTCAGAAGAAAACATAATGCCATCGATAATTTGGTCGGATCGCAAGATTTGGAGAACCATTTCATTACTAAACACTGTAGATTCTAATTGGGCCTCGGTGGCGGGTTTGGTGCCTACTGTTGAATCAAGGGAATTAAGACCCATCAACAAAATTGGTGCTAGAAGGAGGGCTTGACAATGAATGGATGAATATATATTTTATATAGTTTTCAAACAATCTGCAGATTCATAACAGTCCACATGCATGGCTAGTCATTTACAAGACAACCCACACACGTTGAGTACTCCCGAAACAAGTAACTCTCCCCAGCCTGAGGAAGAAAAATTGTTCCCCAAACTACCTTACTCTCTTCCTAACAAGGAATTAAATCAGAAGACTCACAAGAGCCTATGCCTGATAGATCGGTGTGTTTCCCTTAGCTCTGATACTTCCTCAAAGAAAAAAAATAAGCAGACCGGTGGTCAATACTCCCGATGAATTTTTCATACACACGGTAGAAGACTTAATAGACTTCGCGATCACCAAAATTGAACACCCTCTGAATCTTATCCCAGAGATGTTGGCCGACGATGTCTCTGAGCCATACGAATTTTCGAAAGAAGAAGATTTCAACTTGGATTCCAAAGATATGGAAGGTAATAACGACCATGAGGAGGAAACGGAAATACCACCTTAGAACAACCAACCTTGGTTGGTTGGAGATGCTGTGGTCATCCCTGGATGAGTACATAATCTTTCCAGGCACCTGGAGAAGCTGCTTGCCAAGTACGACCTTGAGACTTCAGGTTTTCCTGAATATGATATCAAGAAGTTCATACTCGCGATCATAATTATGAACGTCCAACATGAAGACGTAGTCTACAGACTTTTCCCCTTCACGTTTTAAAATTCAGCTTCCACAGGGTATTTTAATCTGCTAGTAGGATCTATAACTAGCTGGACCAAGTTCCAGAAAGATTTTATAGATACATTTGCGGAGGAAACTACTACGGGAGCTATGATGGATGAGTTGTTTGCAACCACCATGAGTCCGAAATAAAGGGTCAAATATTTCAATCAAATATTCACGACCATCTGAAACAAATTCCAGCCTGCAGAAAAACTAACTCAGGAGTTGCAAATCGAGGTTTATGCTAACACGCTCCCCGCTTCTATTTCTATGTTTGTAAAAAGGGCTACCAAGCAAACCTTGGCGGAAATTTTTTAAGAGGCCAAGACAATAGAATTCCATATGAAAGGATGTAAATAAGGCCAGGCCTCTCTAGTAAAGAAAGAAGCCCAACCTCCTCCCAAGATAGGACTCCTTTTGACTAGAGCATTGGGGAAACCAACTGAACAGACTCCTGACAAGGGTATTGGATATATAGAAAATATACAATGCATGGTTAAGAAATTATCAAAAAAGATCATAGACATGAAGAGAAATGCAGGAGAGGGAAACCAAGGCCAAAGGTCCCATAATCCTTTCTTTAAAATAAACCTTCCTTTCAAAGCAATTGAACCACCCCTAGCTAACTTAAATATTGATCTAGGGAATGTTGTGTCTGATTCTTTCTGTACTTATCACCAGGAAAACTACTTCAAAAGAGACTTCCCTCAATGGGTGCATGCCATGAATTTGATGACCAATCGGTTTCTAGATGAAGTCTCCCTAACTGAATAGCCAAGAAGTTCAGTTATGAATATTGTTGATCAGGAAGAGATTGATCCACCACAAGATACAACCATGCTGATATGGGACCCTGACCTGATCATGCCTTCCAACGACCTGTTTGAGTCTCAGGAACAACCCATGAAAGTCTCGGTGATACAGACACGCAGTAAAGGTCCACCTAGCTAGAAAGATCCCGCTGCCACCCAGACCTCGAGGAGTAAGGAAGCTCCCGATCACCTGAAAACACCTTTCAATCTCGGTAAAAACCCTATAAGCATCCATACCTAGGAATCACCCAAACTAGATTACAACGTGGTCAAATATTTGAAGAAGTTAAAGGATAATATATTAGTTATGGACATATGCAGGATTCCTTAGCAGAAGAACTTTCTGTTACAAACTTTGAACTCAGTAGAAAACTAGATGACGGGCAATGGTCAGGAAAGAAATTTATCTCCCATTGATCTAGTGTGCAAAACAACTGTGAACACCTGCTCGGAAGATAGAAAGGAAAAACCTTTTGTCCCACCATTCCTCTTAACGTTTGAAGTCTTTAATAGGAACCTTCACAATTGTTTGGTAGATTCTGGGCTGTCTTCCAATGTTATTCCCTTGTCTATTTGCAAAAAATTAAATGTCATTCCTCTCAAGAGTGATAAACATGTCATACAACTAGACAAAACCCAGGTCAAGGTCATGGGAGAACTCATAGATGTAATGATCAGGATAGCGACGCATATCAAGTTTGTGCAAGTGATTGACATCATTGTAGTAGATATTCTAGAGGCCTATGGGTTATTACTAAAGTCGAGATTGGTTGGAAAAGTAAATGGATACTTCAGTACAGATCAAGCACACCTTTGGCTACCACTGAAGGGATACAAGAAAATGATCAGAATCGATAGAGAGAGATATATGATACATTTGGTCACTGATCTAGAAACCCCGAATGAACCGTCATCCATAGATTTTCCCATCTTTGGCAATTATTCTTGTGATTCCCACTTCAAAAAAAATTCTCCTCTCTTGTTCGATGTCCCTCTCACTCAAAAATATGAAATGGTTTTTCAAGAGAAGTTGTCGATACCGACAGGAGACACCCTCTTCTGTCAAGACCCTGTGCTAGGGATTATAGAACAAATGATATGAGGGCAAGAAATTAACAAGGGAAAGGAAAAGAGCAATTTTCGTTCACAAATTTGGACTCTCTATTTTGATGGATCTAAATCACAAGAAGGGTTAGGAGCAGGGTGCATCCTCATTGATCGTAAACATAAACATCATTTCCTATCTTGTAGGCTAGAATTCAAATGTACCAACAACATTGTCGAATATGAAGCTCTAGTACAAGGATTAAAGAAAGCCATAGATTTGTATGTCAAAGAATTGAATGTTTTCGGAGACTCTGAAATTATTGTTAGACAAGTAAGAAATACTATACATCAACAGGAGGTGCATAGGTTAATAGAACATTTTGAAGCCTTCAATATTATAGTGATCCCAAGAGAAAATAATATTCTTGCTGACTCCTTGGCCACAACTGCTTCCAGGCTGTCACCTCTAGAGGATTATGAAGCCTCCTGATTCACTGTGGAGATGCTCTACAAACTGTCGGTGCCTAATAATATTTTTAATTGGAAAGTCTTTTAAGGAGATGAACATATCATAAAATTCTTGACTAACCAAGATAATTTCAAAGATTTGGCTATTGATGATGAATTATTCCAAGAGAAACTGATAGAGACCGATCTTTGGACAAGACAACCTATGGATAAATCAAAGTCTCACACAATCCTGAAAGGGATAGCTAATCTAGAAAATCTGTTTGATCTGAAAGAGAAATTTAAGGGACCTAAAAATGCAAAGACTGGTAGCTCTTGTCCCCTGCATGAAACTATACTGGGACCCCAGAAAACCCAAAGAATGTGAATCTTGGCAAGACTATATCTAAGGAAGAGAGGAAATCTTATCTCAAATTGTTCAGACAATACCAAGATGTCTTTGCATGGTCCTATAGAGATTTGAAAACATATGATGCCTGCATCATTCAACACACTATCTTGTTAAAACCTGAAGTGAAACCTTTCCAACAGAAGCTATGAAAGTATCACCCATCTCTGGAACCTCTCATGTATAAGGAATTAGAGAAGATTTTAGATGCAAATATCATTTTCCAGGTTAGACACTCTGCATGGGTAGCAAATCTGGTTCCTGTAAGGAAAACGTCTAAAGAAATTCGTTTATGTGTAGATTTTAGAAATCTCAACAGAGATTCAGAAAAGGACACTTACCCAGTCCTGTCGATGGAACAACTCCGACAGACCATGTCTAGCTCAGAGATTTTCTCTCTACTAGACGGTTTCTCAGGTTATAACCAAGTCCTACTTTCGGAGGAAGATCGTTTAAAAACTACCTTCCAAACCAAGTGGGGAACCTTATCTTATAAATGCATGCCTTTTGGGTTAATTAACACAGAAGAGACCTTCCAAAGGGCCATGGATGTATATTTATGAGAAATAATCAACAAGTGTGTGGTAGTGTATCTAGACAACATAAAAGTGTATTCAAAGAATAGAGAAGAGCACATCCCACACTTAACTCAGATTTTTGAAAGGTGTAGGAAATACGATATATCCTTAAACCCTAAGAAAAATATCTTCGGTGTCAAGGAAGGTAAGTTGTTGGGTCACATTATATCTGGAGCAGGAATTCGCATAGACCCAAAAATGATTAAGGCCATAGCTCAACACCCCTTTCCCCATAACAAGAAAGCTATGCAGTCTTTTTTCGAGCAAATCAATTTTGTGAGGAAGTTTACTCCCGATTTCGTAGAAATCATCAAACCCAGAAAAAATATGATTCACAAGGGTGTCGAGTTTAAGTGGGATGACGAGCATAAAGATTCTTTCAGCAATATCAAAGCTACTATATCCCGGGCCCTGGTGTTGCGAAGACTCAATTTCAATAGAGACTTCTTCCTCTATAATTTTTCTTTCGATCAATCGTTAGATGCATTTTTGACTCAGAGGGATGATGAAAACGATGAGGCCTCAGTGTCATTCATGAGCACTAATCTTCAAGGAGATGAGCTCAATTATCCTGCTATAAACAAACCAGCCTATGCGGTATATAAGGAAGTAAAACATTTTAGGTCTTACATCCTCAAGAACCAAAGTAAATTAATTGTGTCGCACCTTGCAGTCCGATCCTTGTTTACTCAACAAGAAATTGGGAAAATAAGAGGGAAATTGATGGAAGTAGTCCAGGAATTTGATCTAGATATAAAACCTACCAAACTAGTAAAAGGACAAGGGTTATGCAGGCTTGCAGCCGAATGTTGAAATTACTAAGACAACTGAGAGGGGGGTGAATCAGTTGTTATTGTGCTTAAACAATTTTAAGTCTATTAAAACATTCTTAATCTTTCTTCAAGTGATCATCAATATTATACAACATATGGAAAACATAAATAACGAGCATCAGTCACACATAAGATATACACAGAGACAGATTTTCACGAGGAAACCCATAAAGGGAGAAAAACTCTTCTTCTTCAAAATGATAGGCAGTCTTTTAAGTTCTGTACATCATCTATAATTGAGCACCAACTCAATGTGAGGCTACTACCTTTGTTTTACAAGCTCCAACTCGTTTGAGAGCACCAACTCTCTGGTTTCTCTAGCACCCACTAGAAGGAAGCACCAACTCCATGAGTGTTCCAACACCGAATGAATGGAAGCACCTACTTCCACTTATACAAGCACCAAATTGTTTGAGAGCACCATCTCTCTGGTTTCTCTAACACCCACTAGAAGGAAGCGTCAACTCCCTGAGTGATGGAAGCACCAACTTCCAGTTACACAGGCTCCAACCTTTATAACAGAGAACACTTGTTCTCCCTTGCACCACACTACCACCCTGGTTTCTCTGGCTGCAACCAGATGGAAGCTACAACTCCCTGTGTTCAAGCACCCACTTGAACCTCAAGGAAAGCAGTCCTCCCTAGCACCTCCCTACCACCCTTATTACAAATAAATGATTGAATAACCAACAACACAGATAAATCAATTCTTACCACTTCTTCACTGTTCTGCAATTCTTCTTTGCTACACTATTCTTCTGCTATGTTCATACTTGGCTTGACTTGCTGTCTCTTTCTATCTGTTCTTTCTCTATCCTTCTCATGCTCTTTGATATGTGCACATTTTTCTCTCTTCACCTTTTCTCCTATGTTCAACTTCTGTTCCTTATCTCTAAGCTTTCTTCACACTGGGCATACTGTAATTTTTCCTTTCTACAGTTCAACTCATTTTTCAGTCAGAACAGCCAACCACACACAGTCATTGCGTGTTTATTTTATGCACTACAACCCCTTCAGTTACTCCTCAAATCCCTAGAACAACGCTTCAACAACTAAAACGCCAACCATCTAAGAACCATGATTCGGTTCTGATAACTGAATCATAACTGAACAATTAATCGTGAAGAGAAATAGTATCCCTTTGATCAGATTTCTAAGTATCCAACACCGTTGGATTACAAGCACAGGGTCTCGTGTTGATTTCGCCATTTCGCATTTCGGTATTTCGACATTTCAGCATTCCTTGTGATGAGATATCTTGACACTTCATGTTGCGATCCTTGAAACTCTGAAAAAGGAGCTTAGCTGGACTAGCTCCTTCCCTTCTCATGACCACCAGTGGTGACCACAGGCTGCGCCAAAAGGCATTTCGCAATTTTGCATTTCGGCATTTCGTGATTTCTCATATCGCGAGTTCGATAGGTTAGGGAACCCCGTTCCTTTGAATTCCCAGTCAGCAAAATGACGATCTTTCACCACGTGTCCTATGGACCCAACGGTCTAGATCTTATCATGATTTCAAAAATTCATGGGCCTTCGTCGTGTCTAATCAACGGTCCAGATCAATCCTCGATATGACGGCTAGGATTATTTTGCGATTTCTCATATCATGAGTTAGAGAGGTTAGAGCACTCCTTCCTTTGACCTTTCAGTCAGCGAAATGCCAATCTTTCACCATGTGTCCTTTGGCTTCAACGGCCAGGATCATTTTACAAATTCATGTGCCTTTGTTGTGCCTGATCAACGGTCCAGGATATCCCTTTGATCAACAACTCAGATTAATTCGTGATTTCGCATATTGCCAGTTTGAGAGGTTAGGGAACTCCTTCCTTTGACCTCTCAGTCAGCGAAATGATGATATGTAACCACGTGTCCTTCTCGAAGATGGACGGTCCTCCTACTTTTGGGATTTCAGTGTTTCACATTTCTCAACTTTGGGACTCCTGTGATGAAGAGTCTCGAATCTTGACTCCTCCAACTCCCGGTAGCCAAAAATCTGAAAGGGAGATTAAGTTGTGGTTTGATGTGCATGTTTCAGGATTTTGGCATTTCACATTTCGCAACTTCGGGACACTTGTGATGAAGAGTCTCGACTCTTGACTCCTCCAACTCCTGGTATCGGAAAATCCAAAATGGAGATTAATTCATGGTTTGATGTGCCTGTTTCAGGATTTCTATGTTTCTCATTTCACAACTTCGGGACTCCTGTGATGAAGAGTCTCGACTCTTGACTCCTCCAACTCTTGGTATTTGAAACTCCGAAATGGAGTTTACGCTTCTGATCTTTCCATGTGATCATCGTTGCACTGCTGGTCTTGCCACTTTCTCTTGTTTGTCATCGTCGGGCTGAGCTTGCCATCAATGACAAACAAATACTCTGCCTTCTGTTTTCCCATAATAAATATGCCAACAATCTCCCCCTTTAGCATTGATGGAAACCTTGAAGGACATCCAACTATACCACTGTAGCATCCTTGAAATTACCACACTTTCTCCCCCTTTGACATCAATGTCAAAGAAGAAACACGCTCCCCCTGAGCTATTCCAGTACATACTGTAGAAATTTTGATACAACTTAATGTATTCCTACGATTCTCTTGATCTAACAATTTCCACTACTATTAAATACATAATCGCTTCTACTATTATTCTTGCGGTTTAAATTAAACCACGATCACAACCATGAGCACAAAGTAAAATATCAATAACACATAACACATAAGTTTTACCGAGAAAGTGTAAAGCTAAAAACCCCACTATCATATATTATGTATATCATGAATCATGAAAAAATCTCATACAAAACTCTAATCCAAGAGCTCTCAGTACAATACAACTGTCTCAGACTGTCATACACAAATCAAGAAATACATGCACCAATTTCCATGTCCAGACAACCTGCCTCCTCTACACAATCTCTGCAATCCGAATTCTCACAATGAATTGAATGAATACAATTTCCTAGTTTTCACATGCGCATAAGCATATCGAATGCATGTGTGAACAAATCACAACTGATAGCCAACTGTCCCTTTCACCTATTATCTCAACTGGATGTCCATTGGAACTGACATGCATGTAGTTAACTGTGGAAAATCTTCAGTTGCATATGAGTTCACTGATTGTGAATTAATGAATAATTAATTCACTGAACTCTCACTAGTACAACTAAGCTTAACTCACTTAACTACACTTGTAATTCTGTTACAATTCCAAATCACTCAGTTGTGAATGAGATAATAGATTAATATTTATTGTCTAATTTAATTAAGGGAAAAGTAAATTAGACACATGTTTCTTGTTGACTTTTCAACACTCCCTCTCAACAAGAAAGGGATTATCCTTCACCCCAATCCTGTCTCTATGATATTTGAATTTTCTTCTGGTGAGCGCCTTCATCAGAATGTCCACATCCTGATCTTCTGTAGGAATGTATTGAAGTAACATGATCTTACACTGCACACAATCTCTAAGATGATGATACTGTATATCTATATGCTTAGATCTGTCATGAACACAGGATTGATTGAGAGTTCAATGCAACTCTGATTATCACAATAAATTACTGTCAGATCTAAATGAGAACCAAACAAACCAACCAAGATCTTTCTCATCCAGATAGCCTCACATGCAGCTTGTCTTGCTGCCATGTATTCCACTTTCGCTGAACTAAATGCTACAGATCTCTATTTCCTACTGTACCAAGAAATAGCTGTAGATCCGATACTAAAGATCCCTCCTGATGTGCTCTTTCTGTCTGTTGGGCTGCCCGCCCAATATACATATGTGAAGCCATGCAACTTCACCTCATTCTTTTGTTTGTACCATAATCCATACTCAAATGTTCCCTTCAGATATCTCAGGACATGCTTACCCACCTTCCAAAATATTTTGGTAGGGTTAACCATTGCTTGACTTAGATGGTTAACCATGTAGCAAATGTCCAATCTCGTGTTCACTAAATACATTAGCGAACCCACTAACTGTCGATAGACAGTAGCATCCACTACTTCTCTAGAAGTAGCATTCTCTTTCCTCCAGTTTCTTGGAAGAGGAGTATCCATGGGTTTGTATCCTTGCATGTGAAACTTACCCAGTATCTCTCTTGTATACTTTCCTTGAGACACAAAAAGTTCACCATTTGGCTGCCATATTTTCAATCCAAGGAAATAATGAAGAAGGCCCAAATCCTTCATCTCAAACTCCTTTGCAAGGTCCTCCTTGCATGAGTGTATCAGCTGCTCATCACCAATCAATATTAAATCATCAACATAAAGCACAATGATTAAAATATTACCTTCCACCACAATTTGGTATAGGTTTGCATCTGCTTCACTTTTGGTGAAGCCCAATCCGGTGAAATAGTTGTCTATCCGAGTGTACCAAGCACAGAATGCTTGCTTCAGCCCATATAGTGATCTCTTGAGTCTGCACACATGCGACTCTCTGTCAAAGGTATCAAAACCTTCTGGTTTTTCAATGTACACTTCTTCCTCAATGATCCCATTGAGGAACGTAGTTTTTACATCCATCTGATGAATGCACCAGCCCATTTGCGCTAAGAGTGCAAGGATGGATCTTATGGAAGAGTACCTTGTGACAGGTGCAAAGGTCTCACCATAATCTATCCCCTCAATCTGTGAGAAGCCTCGGGCCACAAAGTTGGCCTTGTATTTCTCCACACTCCCATCAACAACTTGCTTTACCTTGTAGATCCATCTTGATCCTACCACTGATTTATCAATCGGTCTTGGGACAATTTCCCATGCACTGTTTTTGACAATGGAGTCATACTCCTCTACCATAGAATCAACCAAAGTGGGGTCCTGCACTGCTTCCTGAAAGGAAGATGGTTCAGTCACAATACATTTTCTCATGAGAGCCATGTATCCAACAAATCGATTAGGAGACTGTCTCTGTCTGCGCTATGAAATAGGGGCTCCTATATTTTGTGCAACATCTAGTCTCAATCTATCAGCTTCCGTGGTGCGCTTTCTGCGATTTCTGATGGATGGCTCTGCTTGAGTGGTTTCCTCCACTCCATGAACCTCTAATTGTGGTTGATCCACATCTTGAGACTCATCTTTGAGAACCAACAGTTCCTCTTCTGCATGCAAGTCTAGCTCCCTCTCAAGCGACAACTGCATGGCTTTCCCCTCATCGAATTTTATATCCCATCTCATAACAATCATCTTACTATTTGGAAAATAGACATCATAATTATGGGGTGTTTCTGTGTACCCCACAAATATCCCAACTTCAGTAGTTAGTTCTAGCTTCTTCTTGGCATCCTTGTTCACATGCACAGAAAAAGATGAGCCAAATATTTTTAAATGTGAAACATCAGGTTTCTTACTAGTAAAAGATTCTTTAGGTGTACTCATGCCAAGTACTCTATGAGGACAACAGTTCTACACATAAACCGTAGTATTGCATGCTTCTACCCACAAATGTATTGGTAGGCCCTGATCATGCAACATTGCTCGTGCTGCACCCACGATCATTCTGTTCTTTCTCTCCATGACCCCATTTTGCTGTGGGTTATGAGGTGCTATGAGTTCTCTTCGAATTCCTTCTCTGCTATAGAAGTCTTTGAATTCGTTAGATATGTATTCTCCACCATTATCGCTCCTTAGAGCCTTCACTTGCTTCCCTGACTCTTTCTCCACCAATTCTTTAAACTCACAGAACTTTGAGAATGTTTGATCCTTCTTCTGCATGAAGAATATCCAGCATTTACGAGCAAAGTCATCAACAAAAATAACATAATACCTATGTTTTTTTGTTGAAGCAACCAAGAATGGTCCACACACGTCCGTGTGAATTCTCTCCAGGATCACCGAAGCACGGTTCTCCTTTTCATGAAAGGTGGACTTTACATACTTCCCCAGGGTGCACCCCTTGCACTGATCTAACTGAGCAAGTGTTCCCATTGGATGTCTAGTAGATATTTGCTGCATGATCTTCAAGGCTCCATGATGAAGATGGCCCAATCGCATGTGCCATAATTCACCCTCATCCTGGCTCACCACTTTTTCTGCCTTGCCTATCATGGCATTGCAGCCATCTACCTCCAACATATAGAGATTCTTAACTCAAATCCCTATCTTCTTGACTTGACCCATTGCTTTATGTCGTAGGTAGGCCTTACCATTGCTAAAAACAACATCATAGCCTCTGTCCTCCAACATTGTGACTGAGACCAAGTTTTTCTTCAAACCTGGAACATGCATAACATTTTTCAATTGAAATGGTTTACCTGACTCCCTCTAAAAGGTAATGGTACCAATACCAGTTGCACTGTATCATCCATCATCACCCATATCTATATGCATTCTGAGATATTTCTCCTCCAAGTCAATGAAAGACTCTTTATCTCCCATCATGTGGAATGACGCACCACTATCCAAATACCACACCAATCCCAATGCACTTGAAGCCATGCATGCGATCAAAGAAAAATCAAGCTCAAATTGTGAGACAAGAGCCTCACCAGTTGCAGATCCAACAATTGTCTTGTTCTTCTTCTTCTGTGGACAGTTAGTAGTGAGATTCCCATGTTCATGACTGTGAAAACACTTCACTTTGGACCAATCCATCTTCTTGACTTTAGACTCAGATTTTGATCAGAATTTCTTCCCTTTCCCTTTCCTTGCCTTGGCAGTTAAAGCAAAATCCTCTTCATCATCATGCTTTGATGAAGATCCATCTTTGGTGTTCCGCCTGAACTCCTCTTGCACTAGATCCAACCACAGTTGTTCCCAATCCGACAGTTTTTCCCTTCCATTAATAGTCTTGATAACTGTGCCAACTCTTAGGAAGCCCTAGGAGTGCCAATCTCACCAAATCATCAGCAGTGACTATTATTCCCACACTTCCAAGCTCATCCCAACATTGGACAAACTTCATGAGATATTTTGGAATGGTGTCACCTTTCTCCATCTTGATCTTCCTGAGTTTATCTTTGAGCGCCAATTTCCTATGGTTGCTACTGTTTTGGAACAGATTTGTCAAAACCTTCCACATTGCATATGGTATGGTTTTCCCATGGAGACTTGAGACAATGTGGTCTCGTACTGCCTCCAACATAATCCTCCTCGCCTTCGCTACTTTCTTTTTCCATGCATCAAGATTTGTAGTATCTGTCGCATCTGGCTTAGGAACATCTACGTCAATGTAACCCTTCAAGCCATTGTCTTCAAGTACTGCTTCCATCCTATCCTTCCAAGAGATGTAGTTAGAGTTTCCCTCGAGTGCATACTCCAACCTCAATCCATTGAAAGATATTTCGATCTTGAATCAGCTGTCACACCAAGAAAATCTTGCAAATTTGAATGTTATCCAACCACCAAAACTCAACCCCTACAATCCCTCTTCCCTGGGAGGTTCACACCCCACCTGAGAGTAGCCTGAGGGAAGTTCTCACCCTGGCTGTGTGTAGCCTGTGAACTTGCCTGGGAAGTTTGCACCTTGCTCCACTGTAGCCTGTGAGAATGCTCAAGAAGTTTGCACCCTGCTCTACTGTTAGGGTGAGGGAAGTTCGCACCCTACTCCACTGTAGCCTGCGAGAATGCCAATGAAGTTCACACCCTGCCTTTGTCTAGGGTGCAATAATTACTGTTAAAACATTGGAAGTTT
The DNA here is from genome assembly GCA_009831015.1 of Picea engelmannii. Classification (NCBI taxonomy): domain Eukaryota; kingdom Viridiplantae; phylum Streptophyta; class Pinopsida; order Pinales; family Pinaceae; genus Picea; species Picea engelmannii. Next base: position 439,805 of record ML780151.1, on the reverse strand, counting down.
TTAGTACTAGAATTCTCACCCTGCTAGAGACAGGACCTACGAGAATGAAATTATGTTCACACCTCACTTTCATGACTCCGTGGTCTCCATGGCTCTGATACCATGTAGAAATTTTGATACAACTTAATGTATTCATGCGATTCTCCTGATCTAACAATTTCCACTACTGTTAAATACATAATCGCTTCTACTATTATTCTTGCGGATTAAATTAAACCATGATCACAACCATGAGCACAAAGTGAAATATCAATAACACAACACATAATTTTTACCGGGAAAGCGTAAAGCTAAAAATCCCACTATCATATATTATGTATATCATGAATCATGAAACAATCTCATACAAAACTCTAATCCAAGAGCTCCCAGTACAATACAATCATCTCACACTGTCATACACAAATCAACAAATACATGTGCCAATTTCTGTGTCTAGACAGCTTGCCTCCTCTGCACAATCTCTGCAATCCGAATTCTCACAATGAATCGAATGAATACAATTTCCTATCTTGCACATGCTCATAAGAATATCCAATGCATGTGTGAACAAATCACAACTGATAGCCAACTGTCCCTTTCATCTGTTATCTCAACTGGATGTCCATTGGAATTGACATGCATGTAGTTAACCGTGGCAAATCTTCAGTTGCATGTGAGTTCATTGATTGTGAATTAATGAATAATTAATTCACTAAACTCTCACTAGTACAACTAAGATTAACTCACTTAACTACACTTGTAATTATGTTACAATTCCAAATCACTCAGTTATGAATGAGATAATAGATTAATATTTATTGTCTAATTTAATTAAGGGAAAAGTAAATTAGACACATGTTTCTTGTTGACTTTTCAACACATACTCCCCATGTCAACTATGAGCATCTTAGAAATACAACATATATTCAATAAGGACTCCCCCTAACCAGGTGAACAAATTAGACAAAAGAAGTTATAACCCCCAACTTTTGACGAAGATATCCAAAAGGGGTCACTGCTAACGGTTTAGTAAAGATATCAGCTGTTTGTTCTGTGGAAGGGATATAATTCAGCTGAAAAACTCTATTTGTAACTTGTTCTCTGAGAAAATGGTATTTTATTGGGATACGCTTAGTCTTGGAATGAAGAACAAGATTCTTGGAGACACTAATGGAACTGGTGTTATCACAGTGAATTGTAATCAGATTAGTATAGTTTACCTTCAAATCTGCAAGAGTTTGGATCATCCATAAAATCTGAGTGCAGCAAGTAGAAGAAGAAATGTACTCTGCTTCTGTAGTCGATAAGGAAATAGATCCCTGCTTCTTACCAATCCATGCTATCAATGAGTTACCCAGGAAGAATGCACCTCCACTGGTGCTCTTTCTCTCATCCACACAATTTGCCCAATCTGCATCTGAATAAGCAGTTAACTCAAAATTCTGATTTCTGGGATACCACAGACCATAAGTCATTGTTCCCTTCAAGTATTTGAATATCCTTGTGATAGCTACCAAATGACTTTGTTTAGGAGTAGACTGATAACGACCTACCATTCCAACAACTTGCATTATATCAGGACGGGATGTTGTGATGTACAGAAGACTGCCTATCATAGAGAGATATGTCCTTTGATCAACATCCGATGAAATATCATCTTTACTGAGCTTTCAACCAACCACCATAGGTGTGCTAACAGGAGAGGAATCCCCGATCTGAAATTTCTTCAACATCTCTTTCAAATATTTTTCTTGAGAGATAAATATTCCCTCAGAACTCTGATTTACTTGTAAACCAAGAAAATATGACAGTTCTCCTATCATGAACATCTCAAATTATGTTTGCATAGAGTTAGCAAACCACTGGACAGATGATTCATTAGTACAACAAAAAATAATATCATCTACATAAACCAAAACAACTAGTAAATTGTCACCTTCAGACTTAATGTAGAGATTGCTATCAACGGTACCTTTCTTGAACCCTTTGTCTTGTAAAAATTTGTCCAGTCTATAATACCAAGCTCATGGTGCTTGTTTCAATCCATATAAGGCCTTCTTCATCTTGCAAACATAATTAGGATTATCTGTCAATGAGAATCCTTCAGGTTGCTCCATATATACTTCTTCCTCTAGATCTCCATTAAGAAATGCTGACTTAACATCCATCTGATAAAATTTAAAGTTCTTATGACATGAATAAGCAAGAAACATTTTGATGGCTTCCAATCTTGCCACTGGTGCAAAAGTTTCATCAAAGTCCTGACCTTCAACTTATGCATACCCTTTATAGACCAATCTGGCTTTATTTCTAACAACTTGTCCTTTTTCATTCATTTTATTCTTGAACACCCATTTGGAACCTATTACATTCTTATCTTCAGGTCTAGGGACAAGCTCCCAAGTGTTGTTCTTCTCAATCTGATTAAGCTCTTCATTCATAGCTCTAATCCAATCATCATGCTGGCTAGCTTCATAATTGTTTTTAGGTTCAGTCATAGATAAAAAAGCAACATGAGATTGTTCTGAGTCTTTAATCAATTTCCTTCTTGTCTGAACTGATTTATTTATATCTCCAATTATCTGATTTTCATGATGATTCTTTCTAACAGTTCTGAGAGGTGATTTTGCTTCTTTCTGCTGATTTGTGTCAGTTAGAGTATTCGTATCTTCATCTGATTTAGATTCTTCTTTTTCTGATCCTTGGACCTGTTCATCTTCGTATTCAACTATATCTTTTGTGCTTGGATCAACACTGCTTACATTTCTGACCGGGATTTCTTCATCAACTTTTATGTCTATACAATCAACCAGTTTATGGAGTATCTTATTGTAACATCTGTACCCTTTACTATTTGTTGCATAACCCAAGAAGATACCTTCATCAACCCTGTCATCATATTTGCCAATATTTTCATCATTGTTCTTGATATAACATTTACTCCCAAAGACCTTAAAATGCTTGATTAAAGCAGGTCTTCCAAACCATAGTTCATAAGGAGTCTTGTCACTGTGGCCTGAGATGAGCTTTGTTAAGGATATGAATGGTTGTATGAATTGATTCTACCCAATATGTCTGAGGTATGTTCCTTTCATTCATCATTGATCTTGTCATTTGCTGTATTGATCTATTCTGCCTCTCAACAATTCCATTTTGCTGTGGAGTCCTTGGAATTGTGTACTCTCTTTTGATCCCATGTTTATCACATAACTCTTTGAAGTTCCATGAGCTAAACTGTCCTCCTCTATCAGACCTTATTGGCTTTAATCTTTTTCTTGTTTGATTCTCAGTCAGAGCCTTAAACACTTTGAATTTTTCAAATGCTTCATATTTTTCCTTCAAAAAGGAAACCCATGTTAGTCTAGAATAATCATCAATAATCAACATAAAATAATTTTATTTTCTTATACCTTCTTTCCTTGATGGTCCACATAAATCCATATGTACTAACTAGAGAGGTTTTTCTGTTGAAGGAAAGTTTTTAGATTTGAACTGAGTGCGAGTAAGCTTTCCTATCTGGTAGGGTTTACAAATAGAGTCATATGGCTTTGATATCTTCGGAAGATATTTTACCGCCCCATTGTTTCTGAGCTTGATTATATGATGAAAATTTAGGTGTCCAAGTCTCCTATGCCACAACCAACTTTCATCATACTTGATTAAGTGGCATTGTTCTTTTTATTCTTTTAACACATAGACATTGTTTTCTGTTCTTATCCCTTTTGCAACTAGCTATCCTGAATTCATAGATTTTATTCTACAGTCTTTAGAGGTAAAAAGGACTTCACATCCTCGGTCACAGACTAGACTGACACTAAGCAGATTATGTTTCAAACCTTCTACAAACAACACATTTTGAGCTTTCCCTTTTCCATTACTCAAACTTACCATTCATTTACCTTTTATTTTTCCCGGTGCATCATTTCCAAAAGTTACATTCCCTAATTTGCTTTCACTTAGAATTAGAAACTTACTTTTGTCTCTAGTCATATGTTTGGAACATCCACTATCAATATACCAGGGATTCTTTTGTCTTTGGGCTGATAACACTAGTCCACACTTGTCATCTTCTTTCTTCTTCCAAACCTTGACATTTTCAATAGTGGGGATCAAATCTGGCTTGTAATTCCTTAAGTGACAATCTGCAGCTTTATGTCCATAATTATGACATATGTAACATTTTGGTTCACTATATAGAAGATCATAGCGATTGTTATGCTCATAACTATTGTTATGTTTAACCTGTGTCCTTTTCCCAGCCATCGTATGATTTATAGTTTGAGGTTGTTTGTTTCTTGGTTGTCATGATCTTTGTTGTGGAAGATGGTTATTCGTTGAATATCTTGATTGTTCATATCTAAATCTTAAAGAACAGTTTATAACTTTGTGACAAAAATTAGAGCAGAAAAAACAATAACCATAGAAAAAACCTTTGTATCTTGAAAAAGTCTGTCTTCTTTGAGGAGGTCGATTTCTTTCATGCCAATAATATCTCTGATCTACAGATTTAGTTTTGGTACTTTTTCTTTCATTCCTTCTTGGTAGCTGATTTTCTTTCTTTTTTTCTGCAGAGTGATTGTTGTCAATCTTTGAGGATTTGACAAACTTGATAGGTTCTGTATTACTTGGATGATCACTACTTGATACTTCTTCATACTCCAATCCAACTTTCAACTTTGGGTTTCTTTGCTGATTTAGAATGGAGGTTAATCCTTCTGAGGCTTTAATACTTGGCAGATTTTGTTGATACAATCCCTTAAACTTCTCCATTTCTTTTCTAGTTTTTACTATCTCTTCTTCTAAGGCTTCACACCTCACTTTCTTCTCTGACAACTGTTTTTTCAGTATGTCTTCTATTTTCTTTGCCTCTTCTAACTCCACTTTTAGTAGAGAAAAGTTTTCATTAGGTTTTTCACCATTCATTTTAAGCTACTTCAATATCTGTTTTTGGTTTCTCTTCTTACATCTGAGTCTGTCAATTTCTTCCAAAGCACTGATTAATTCACCTTCCATATCCACCACATCTTCTTCATCATCTATTTCACCTCCTGTGTGTTCATCATCAAGATATCCCATAGCCATAAGCATAAAATCATTCACTTTGTCTTCACATGATGAATCACTATCTATGTCTTCTGAGGAATTGTCATTATTTGCACACAAACTTTTCTTCTCACTATATTTCTTGAATTTGTACTTCTTTTCTGTTGATACTAAGAGGGGGGTGAATCAGTATCAAGTACAATTTAAAAACATTTTCCAACTTATACTTAAACCATTCAATTATATCCAATGAGCAATTAAAAATAGTATAAGAGTTACACAAATACACCACAATACACCATGCACAATATATATGAGAAATAATCAATAGCTTTTGTTCAAGGGAAGTAATGACTTCCAAAGGTAGCTACAGCTTCCAAATGTAAAGGGAGGGATAAACCTCCAAGAGGAAGATACAATACTATAATATCAAGAGAGATTTGAACTCTCTATCCTTGCCCCTTCCTTCCACCCAAGAATATATGAGAGATAATAAAACTTTATTCAATTCTGGTCTATTCAGAAGACCCAACGTGTACAGCATGCCCCACGCTCAATATTTAACATATAATTCTGAAACTCGCACACAAGAAACTACAGTCCATACTCTTTCCAATGGAAGTGGTCCCACTACATTTGGAGTCTGTATAAAAAAGTTATGACTGTTTTACCCAGAACACCTGTTTTTTTGACTAGTTTCAGGACTGGTCACAAACCCTATATTCCACAGAGTGTATCTCCATAATTATAGCGAATCAAGAGATGAAATTTTTACCAGAGGTACCTTGATATGTCTTCTCAATACCATAGCGATTTCACCATCTGA
>ML780151.1:408950-429439 GCA_009831015.1 Picea engelmannii | reverse complement strand
TGTGATTAAACAATTTTAAGTCTATTAAAACATTCTTAATATTTCTTCAAGTGATCATCAATATTATACAACATATGGACAACATAAATAATGAGCATCAGTCACACATAATATATACATAGAGACAGATTTTCATGAGGAAACCCATAAAGGGAGAAAACCTCTTCTTCTTCGAAATGATAGTTCTGTACATCATCTATAATTGAGCACCAACTCAATGTGAGGCTACTACCTCTGTTTTACAAGCTCCAACTTGTTTGAGAGAACCAACTCTCTGGTTTCTCTAGCACCCACTAGAAGGAAGCACCAACTCCTTGAGTGTTCCAACACCGACTGGATGGAAGCACCTACTTCCACTTATACAAGCACCAACTTGTTTGACAGCACCAATTCTCTAGTTTCTCTAGCACCCACTAGAAGGAAGCACTAACTCCCTGAGTGTTCCAGCACCAACTGGATGGAAGCACCAACTTCTAGTTACACAGGCTCCAACCTGTATAACAGAGAACACTTGTTCTCCCTTACACCACCCTACCACCCTGGTTTCTCTGGCTGCAACCAGATGGAAGCTACAACTCCCTGTGTTCAAGCACCCACTTGAACCTCAAGGACAACAGTCCTCCCTAGCACCTCCCTACCACCCTTATTACAAATAAATGATTGAACAACCAACAACAAAGATAAGTCAATTCTTACCACTTCTTCATTGTTCTACAATTCTTCTCTTCTACACTATTCTTTTGCTCTGTTCACACTTGGCTTGACTTGCTGTCTCTTTCTATCTGTTCTTTCTCTGTCCTTATCATGCTCTTTGATATGTGCACATTCTTCTCTCTTCACCTTTTCTCCTCTATTCAGCTTATGTTCCTTATCTCTGAGCTTTCTTCACATTGCGCATACTGTAATTTTTCCTTTCTACAGTTCAACTCATTTTTCAGTTAGAACAACCAACCACACACAGTCACAGTGTGTTTATTTTATGCACTACAACCCCTTCAGTTACCCCTCAAATCCCTAGAACAACGCTTCAACAACTGAAATTCCAACCGTCCAAGAACCATGATTCAATTCTAATAACTGAATCGTAACTAAACAATTAATCGTGAAGAGCAATAGTATCCCTTCGATCAGATTTCCAAGTATCCAACACCATTGGATTACAAGCACAGGGTCTCACATTGATTTCACCATTTCTCATTTCGGTATTTTGGCATTTCGGCATTCCTTGTGATGAGATATATTGACGCTCCATGTCGCGATCCCCGAAACTCCGAAAAAGGAGCTTAGCTGGACTAGCTCCTTCCCTTCTCGTGACCACTAATGGTGACCACAGGCTGTGCCAAAAGGTGTTTCACAATTTCTCATTTTGGCATTTCGCGATTTCTCATATCGCGAGTTCAAGAGGTTAGGGAACCTCGTTCCTTTGACTTTCCAGTCAACGAAATGACTATTTTTCGCCACGTTTCCTATGGACCCAATGGTCCAGATATTATCATGATTTTGAAACTTCAAGGGCCTTTGTTGTGTCTGATCAACGGTCCAGATCAATCCTCGATTCAACAACTAGGATTATTTTGTGATTTCGCATATCGCGAGTTAGAGAGGTTAGAACACTCCTTCCTTTGATTTTTCAGTCAGTGAAATGACAATCTTTCACCATGTGTCCTCTGGCTTCAATGACCAGGATCATTTCACAAATTCATGAGCCTTCATTGTGCCTGATCAACAGTCCAGGATATCCCTTTGATCAATGACTTAGACTAATTTGCGATTTTGCATATCGCGAGTTTGAGAGGTTAGGGCACTCCTTCCTTTGACCTCTCAGTCAGCAAAATGTTGATCTGTAACCACGTGTCCTTCCCGAAGATGGATGGTCCTCCTGCTTTCAGGATTTCAACGTTTCCCAACTTCAGGACTCATGTGATGAAGAGTCTTGACTCTTAACTCCTCCAACTCCCGGTATTCAAAACTCCGAAATGGATATTAAGTCATGGTTTGATGTGCCTGTTTTAGGATTTCAAATTTTCACATTTCACAACTTTGGGACTCCTATGATGAAGAGTATCAACTCTTGACTCCTCCAACTCCTGATATCTGAAACTATGAAATGGAGATTAAGTCGTGGTTTGATGTGCTTGTTTCAGGATTTTGGCATTTCACATTTCGCAACTTCGGGACTCCTGTGATGAAGAGTCTCGACTCTTGAATCCTCCAATTCCTGGTATTTGAAACTCCAAAATGGAGTTTACGCTTCTGATCTTTCCACGCGATCATCATTGCGCTGCTGGTCTTGCCACTTTCTCTTGTTCATCATTGTCGGGCTGAGCTTGCCATCAATGAAAAACAAATACTCTACCTTCTGTCTGCCCATAATAAATATGCCAACACCAAATCCCAGGACCAAGTAAATGAATATTCTGGATGGGAGAGCGAAATGCCACTATGGTGTGGCGAAGTATCATACATCTCCCTAGAACAAGATTCTTAGTATAAGGATTTATCTTATGTCCTACACCACGAGACTTGTACGAAAAACCTCAACCCTAGGGAAAGGAGATCCCTCGGGTTAAAATCTACAAAGTATCGCCTTATAAATTCGGTACTCTTCTGGATCAATTATGATGGAGTACTATTAATATTTCTCGGACATGAAGATGCATAAAAAGTGCTAAAGGAGCTCCACGATGGTCCTGTCGGGTAAACTTTCGCAGGAAACACCATCGCTCATAAGATTCTGAGAGCTGACTATTATTGGCCCACCTTGTTCAAGGATGCTCATTCTTATGCTAGAAACTGTAAAACTTGTCAAATGAGCGTTGGGAGGGAGAAGAGAGCAACAATCCCACTCCAACTGGTAACTGTCTCTAGGCCTTTTGAGAAATGGGGGTTGGATATCATAGGAGAAATTACACCTAGATCTTTAAAACTGCACAAGTACATTCTTACTGCCATCGAATATTTCACAAAATGGGAAGAGGCCATTCCTCTTACTCATGTAAATGATAAAGTAGTAATCCAATTCATTGAGAAACAACTAATCACAAGGTTTGGTGTGCCTTTTGTCCTGGTCTTTGATAATGCAACTTATTTTTCTTCCACCCTATTGAAGGAGTTTGCTCTAGACAAATGAATCATGATTAAGTACTCTGCAAATTATTATCCCTAAGGAAACAGTGTGGCAGAATCAACTAATAAGAACCTAGAGAGAATATTAAAGAAGACGGTTGTAGATAACCAAAGAAATTGGCATAATATACTCCATAATGTTCTATGGGCTGATAGAGTCAAACCCAAAGAAGTTATGGGGAATTCATTGTACTTTTTGGTCTACGGGCAAGAATCCATCCTCCCAAATGGGCTCTATCTTCCTTCTCTTCAACTAACACAAGATTCTAGCAAAGAACCTTTGTCGGCCATGCAACAAAGAATGAACACTCTGCTCATGCTGGAAGAAGAGAGAGAAAAGGATAAGTCAAAATTCTTATCTCACCAAAAGATAGTGAAAAGATGGTTTGATAAGCATAAGGCTAAAGAAAAAAAATTCAAAGTAGGATACCTAGTCCTAAAGTGGGACATAGCAAATGAACCAAAAGGGAAGCATTCTAAGTTTCAAAATTTGTGGCTTGGACCTTTCCAAGTGGCTGAAAATATTGGGGCAAGAACTTATCGGTTTCAAAATATAAGGGGGGAAACTAATGCCCTTCCAGTGAATGTCCAGGCCTTAGAACAATATTTCTAATAAGAATTTAAAAAAAAAAAGTAATAATAAATATGTGTGTTTTATGTTCTTTGTTGAGTATCTTCACGATTGCGAAATGCTTCTTTTTGTTATTTTCTTTTCTTTCTAGTTTTCTATGTTTTTGAAGGTGTGTCCGGTAAGAAAATGGTTGGCCTTAAAATCATGCAACATATTGAACTCTGTTTCTAACTTGTCGCTTACTTACAAACACGAGAAGCATTGGAGAACTTGCGATTACTTTGAGGAGTCCTCTGTCTAACCTGAGCAAATGAAAAACTTTGAAGAAATGGCAGAAGTGTCTAGTTTGTGGTTCGGTAACACCTTAAGGGAAATAAGGAAAGCTGGAAAGGACTACATGAATCCAGAAGATGGAGCTAGTGAAGGATCCACCTTAACCATATCACTTTGCAAATAAACATACATCCTCCTCTCCCACTCGCTCAGGGCATCATGCTGGAATAAAATTGATATTATCAAAAGAGTGAATAGTAGGAGAGGGTATGGAGATATCTCGACTGAGGCTATGGATGCTCGTTGGTAGTGGAGCAAGGTCTATGATCTCGAGGTGACTTCATTGGGGTTATGGAGGCTCGCTAGCAGCAAAGCGACATTGAAGAAAGTGAGTAGAGGTAACTAAAGGCTTCATGCCGGTGGATACTTTGCTAAACTTTTGTAAAAAGGGGAATGAGTCAAGGTCAAAGGAAATGAAGGAGGAAAAGGGATAAAACCCCATGGGCAGGCCCAAAAGCATCGACTGGAGAATTTAAAATGCAAAAGTAAAGAGGTTTTGATTGTCAAACCAATCAAGGTTCTCCATCAACTTTTGTATCAGCCGAACCTTGGAGAAGGAACATAGATCCTTCTTTCACTCAGTGAGTCGTCATTTGTTGAGCACTCAACACACCCTAGAATGTCTATGTCCATTTTTTACTTTTTGGGTACCACTTGATCCTTTGCACTGTCTATTTCCACTTTAGTACAGAAACTGTTTCCTTTGTTTATCATTTTGTGTTCTCATGTTGAGTCTTTAAAGTCCACTTGAGCATGTGAAAATCATCATAACCCTAAAAGGGACTAACATTTAATTAAAGAATCGACAGTCAAGTCTTCTCTGGATTTTCTTAAGGGATTCGACATCGGGAAGACTTAAATATGATAAGAACTATTCATGAAAACCAAAATAGCTGAGCGTCGATCTTCATCGGCGTTAGCGGAAGAAATTATTTCATTTCTGTGAATGAACTTCAGTAAGAATATCGTCGAATATCAATCTCCATCAGTATCGGGAAGGAACGAAAAGAATAAGCATCGTGCAAGTAAAGGAATAATATCGCCAATCGTCGAACTTTGAAATGTTGTCGGCATCGGGATTTTACAAAATGATAACCCACCAAGAAACTATTCACTTGAACTATCCCCAATCGTTGATCCACGATACCTTCGGTGTCATAAGTATTTATCAGGAGGGTATCAATCAAAGTATACACAAGGATAGTAGTTGATTCTCGAACTGTGCACTGAGAAATGTTGTGTGATGGGACGTTTTAGCTCTAAGACACACTAGATATGACGCATTCAAGAGGTTAATTAATTCTAGGATCGCGCATTAGTTGTTAATTCATGCATAAATCAAAAGGACCGTTTGAGCCTGCCTATACAATGGACCCCCCTCCGTGCCTCCGCCGTAAAAAAACATACAATTTATTTGCAGAGATTCGACAGTAGGTTGTTTGATTTTGCATCGATTACTTGTATTAACTATTTGATATGACTGGTAGAAATTTCTCCCATTATATTATGTTTAGTCATTGTGTATGAGCTTATTCTGTGTGCAAAGAAGTTTAGAGCACCCAGAGGAGCAAGATGAGCGATCCAGAGAAAGATTCCAAAGTCTAGTGAGTATTAAAAAACAATTTTAGCAAGTGTACAGGTATGTGTCGGCTCATGGATATTTTACACTTCATTTCATACCTTTTCATCCAACGTTACTCTATACACATGCCTAAAGCATCATTTTTTGACTGCAGGAACGATGCCGCCAAAGAAACCCACCACTAGGAAATACCTAAGAGAACCAAAGCTACCAGAAGTAGAGGTAGGAGAGGGTTCCACCCCAGCGGTCACTAGACAATTGGAATTTTCTCCTAAGCTAGTTTCCATCATCAAAACAGTCACCAAGAAAGATTTTTTTTAGCCCCCGGCCTTTGGATACATAGAGGCAAACATTGGGACCAAGACAGTATTCCCGCGCTGGGAAGAAATTTTCAAGAAAATCAAGAAGGAGGCGTTCCCCGAATATACCCTACACAATGACCTTGATATGAGGAAACTTGACGATGAAGTCTTCCCAAATGTCCGTACAGCATATCTGCACATGGTGGCAAGCCAAACTCTGGTATTTCCTTGCATCGAGCTCCTAAAATGGCTCATTGACCACACTGATACACAAAGTTTTTTGATTAATGATGCCAATGGAAAGTGCATCGGGGTTTTCTTGCCATTAGAGGTTTTGAGTTACTACAAGCTCAGGGAGCCGAAAGAGAGGCTGAGCACTGATTTTGTTGTAAGTTTCTATGAAACACATGACACCAACAAAGTTATGGCGTTGTGGTGGAGGGACGACAAAAAGTTCACAAACTGGACTTTTGGCTGGTATTTGATGACCAACCTAAGGGAGTTGTACATATAAATGATGGTTCTTTTATTCATATTACATGGGGAGAAAGATTGCTCCCATTTTTCAGAGGCTTGGGTGCCTCTAGCTTATACAATTTCCATTTCAGGCACAAGATTCAACTGGGGTACCATCATCTCCAAACAGCTGAGCACTTGCATAGAACAAGCTTGGATGCCAAAAGAGGGAGAAACCCCATCCTTTTACATGGCCTCTTATCTATTGCATTTCGTTTACGCCAAAAATACCTTCCCATGAATGAACCTAAATTGGCATCCCTTAGAGCTCCTGGTGCATGTATATTTCAACATTTTGTGGGAGAATAGGTACAAGAAATACTACTCTCTCATTTGCGATCAATTTATCGTGCGTATTCATTCTTTAATATTTTAGAAAGAGTGCTCAATATTGTCAGACGCAGCTAAAAGGATTATATCCAAAGTCAAAAATTGGTATCTCGATGAACGCGACACCTATATCAGGGTGTTCGGTGCCATCGGAGCACCACATCTGTTACTTGTGTATGTCCCCGATTGATTGGTAGTTGGGGAAATTTGTTACTAGACCATCATGCAGGGTTATAATGCTACTCTCGTAAAATATAAAAAGTAGGCCTTCATACCTTATGGGTTCCATGTTGGTTTCTACATAGTAAAAGACATTGCTTAGGAAAATCAAGAAGGGTTAAGACAATTGGAATTTTGATTCCTGATTGGTCTCTTTCGCAAGAACAACCCAAAAGGTTTAGTCCCGAAGCATGCATCCCAAGTATCTTATTACTTTCCATATGATCACGATAGATTTGAAGACAAGATCTTCACCGAGAATGCTCAATACTGGAGTGAAGTAATGGTGAGAATGGCTGACACTAAGGCAACCAAGTTCAAGGCTATGAGCTTGGATGAGCAAGGAACAATCCTGGAACAGATGGCTCAAGAGGTCCTTAGGGCCAGAGGAGAAAGTATAACATATGGACCATCCAAAGTGGCAGAAGCCCCTCATGGAGCCATCGAAACAGCGGAGGTTTCCTAGGTAACCCCTGCACAGGAAAGGAACTCTCCCAAGGTTCAGGATGTGTGGGAGAGAGGGGAACTTATGTACCAAAAATCCTTGCAGATAATGGGTCAGATGTGATATATCGCAGACCCCATCAGGTTTCTAAGGCTTCCAACCAAGAGCCCATAGGAGATACCTACGGGGCTAAATGACTCTGATTTAATGAACCTGGGTAATGTCAACGGGTTTTATGGCCCATAATCCACCTCATCACCGGCCAGACCGCCGAGAGGTGGGATGACTCAACCAATGACAGGTCGAGTGTCAATAGAAACACATGCGCCTAATCCTTTGAGAAATATTATAACTATATATAGTGACGATGAGAGCCCAGAGCCAACTCATGACACCCCTATGTGTGTCAAAGAGGAAAAAGGTCCTGAGAAGACTTCTTCCCCTGAGCCCAAAGTTCAAACAAAGGAGGTCCCACAAAATGAAACAGAAGCTGAAAGTGGCCTTGAAACAAAGGGACCCGATATGATGGAAACTGGAACAGATCTGAAGGACAAGCCTGAATCGGATGAGCCAAAGAAAGAATCCCCGCAAAATGAAATCAACGATTCTGCAGCCAACGAGCAAGTAAGTAAAAAGTCTGTGCCTGATGTCTCTATTCTGCTCAATACTCAGATCCCTGATGATTGATAGGTAGAGGTCAGGCCTATGAGGGACATCGAGGAAGTTCAAGAGCCCAATATTGAACAAGTATACACCACCGATAGCCTAGGAAACATGCCCACATGGGGTGATAAGTAGATACTAGAGCTGGTAGATGAGGTAGAAGATATCTGCGATCTCCTACGATCAAAAGAGAAAGGCCATTGTTGAAAGGACTGCAAATAAAAGAAGGATAATATTGGATCAATCCATATTGGTTACTACATAGGAGAACTTGATAAACACAGCAGATGCCTGGATGTATGAACTTATCAGCATGGGAAAGGCACTCTCGAATGCCACCCTGGACAGAGCCAAAAGAGATGAAAAGGAACTAGTCTCTGCCCTAAAGGATCTCGAACACTTGCGTCATCTAGCCGAATACTATAAAGGCACCATGCAGACCACTATGTACCTGAAATGTGAGTTCGAAGAAGTTTACAACGAGTTCAAGAAAGAAAGACACCTTTTGACTGCGAAAATAGCTGATTTCTAGGAGGACACTCTCATGGCACTCGTGACATGCAAGGATATGGAGAAATGGTATGAAAGGGTGCAGATAGTGGTAGAAAGACTTGAGTACATTGAGGAAGTCCAACAGGGTCAAGACAAAGAAGAACATGGCATTCAGATGGTAGGAAAAAGTAGTCTTAATTGCATGAAGCAATCAGCCGAGTACTAGGCTAAGATGTCTTAAGACCCACACCAAGAAATCCAAAAGCAATGGATCAGATGCAAGAAGCACTGGGATAAAATTAATAAAGTGATGAAGGATATTAGACTCCCTGAGTTTGGCACCCTCGACAACTTTGTCGACCTAAGCAACATAGTTGAGTCGCATGCCAAACAAGATTCGTAATGGACCGAAGAGCTCGCAAAGATAGTTGAAGAGAGACCGGGGCAAGTGCAACGATTTGCAGAACATCCAATCAGAGCCTGAACCATGCTACAACAATTGAAATCCAGTCTATTAAAGTACTAGGCGCATGTGATGGACATTAGGGGAATACATGCGGCTTCGATGGAACAACACAGGTTTTCATGGGCCCAAACTTGTGAAGAACTGTTTATCAGGTTGTCTGAGTATGAGAGAAAACACCCTTTTCAAGAGATATCTTGGGATGACTATTAAAGAAACTGTTAGAAGATGATGCCACATGGCAAATTTTGTTTTTCTTAAACTGCACTTAGCAGTTAATTTTAGTGAAGATTTACATTATAAACAAATACATCGACCAATTAGTTAAGGGTCGATGGTTGTTGTAAGAACTCTTTCTTTTTGGTTGTTAAGAATTATTTTGAAGCTTCTATGAATTGAGAAGTCCTTCTGGACCAGAGACAACTTATTTTCATCAAATGCATGTGATTGAACTTGGAGAAGAACTACTTCCTATCTTGTTTCATGAATGATGTAGTAATGAGTAAGAGAAATTAATTATGTTGTCAAGTTATCTAGTGCAATGTTTTGATGTTCTTTTCTTTAATGATGAAGATGAATCGTTGTATTATTGTGTGATGAATGGTTATGGTAGATGAATTATTTTGCTTGCCATTATCTTATTACATATGTGATTTCTTTTTGAAAATTATTTTCTCAGACAGTAATTGGATGCTCACATGGTTAATGTATTAGTACTAGGCTTGTGGTATAAAATTGTCATCTGCATGCTTGAGCAGAGGGTTATCCCAAGCTCAACCTCTTCCCTAGTAGTTTAAAACTTAATCCTATTTGTTGTCAAGTTGGTTTATACTGGCTTGCATATCTCATAGCAATCCCACCCAAGATAAAATATAGAAGAGAATAGTCCTAACTGAAGGAAGAGCCTTCATAATAAAACACAAAGCCCATCGATAATTTGGCTGGATCACAAGATCTGGATAACCATTCTGTTGTTAAACACTGTAGAGTCTAATTAGGCCTCGGTGGTAGGTTTGGTTCCTACTGTTGAATCAAGGGATTTAATGCCCGTCAACACAGGGGAAAGCTAACTTTTTACATCAATTTATAGTAAACTATGCCAATATTACTAAGGGTGTCATGCATATTTTAAAGAAGGATGCCCCTTTTATCTAGGATGAGCGAGCCTAGGAGTCCTTTGATGATTTGAAGAAATCCCTGGTATCGACGCCTTTGATGAAGTACCCTAACTAGAGTAGGGATTACTTAATTTATGTCACCACATCCGAGGAGACAATTGGTATGGTTTTGGTTCAGGAGGATGACGAGCTTCGCGAACACGTCATATTCTATCTTAGTTGAAAATTAGTCAGTCCTGAGCTCAATTATTCTCATGTTGAAAAGCTAGCTTTGGATGTCATTCATGCAGTCCAACGTTTACACCATTATATATTGCTTTGCAAGACTATTGTGGTTGTCGATGTCAATCCATTTCAATACGTCCTTACCAGACGTATCATAGGGGGGAAATACAATGAATGGATTGTCATTTTACAAGAATTTGATCTTGATTTCGCTTTTGCAAAATCCAAGAAATCACTAGTCTTTGTGGAGTTTATATCCAACTTCCCATGATTGGATGAGGATGTTATCGATGTTGATTCATTTTTGGATGAACAAATTTTCCTTGTCTTGTCGTCCGACTCCTAGTATGGAGACATTGTTCTCTATCTTCAAACTTTTAAGTTTCCTTAGAATCTCTCGTGAGATGACCGATGGCATGTATGATACCAAGATAAGAATTACACTATCATCGATGACACTTTGTATCATCAAGGAATAAACAGTATCCCACATCATTGTTTAACTCAAGAAGAAACCAGGTCAATTCTAAACAATTTCCACAATGGGGCTTGTGGTGGTCATCTATCTCGGCTTGTGATAGACCAATCAATTTTGCGAGTTGGTTGTTTCTAGCCATCTATCTTTAGAGATTGTGTTGAAGTGACTAAGAAGTGTCACCCCTGCCAGGTGTTCACTCGTAAAAGGTGCTCGCATACAACCCCTCTTCACCCAGTCATTACTGTCCGTCCATTCACCAAGTGGGGGCTGGACTTGGTGTATTGCAACCCAACTTTGGATGGGGGGAATCAACACATTATCATGGCTTTTGACTACTTTACTAAGTGGGTCGAGGCCATGTATATAGTTAAGTCTGATGGGAATACTGTCACCTTCTTTGTATTCAATCAAATTATCGCCATATTCGGTATCCCAAGTGAGATTGTCACTGATCATGGTAGTCACTTTCATAACAAAATGATGGAAGATGATGCAGGAGCATCGTAAGCAGCCAGCCAAGCGAGCATCAAGGCAGAAGACATCTAGAAAGTGCAACACACATTTTACATGTTTTGGAAATGTTTTTGAAGCATTAATGAAATGGTTAAAGGGAAGCGTACTTGCATATTGTAAACAGATCATGAGCGATTCACTCTCATCTGCAGGAGGTAGAGGCATTTATGCATAGTGAATGAAAGTAGGTAGATTTAAATTCTAGATTAGACAGTTTTAGGAACAGGGGGGAAAATGGATATAGACACCCTCATCTTTGTATCATTGTATCATTAGAACATTAGCATAGAGAAAGAGAAGGGAGAGCTATAGCAGAGAGTTGAGAAGAAGAACTCATGTATAGGAGCTTTGAATTAATATATGAAGCTTTAATTTAGATCTATGGTGTTATGATGTGTTCTGTTTGTACATGTTAAATGGTCTGCTTACAGTTGTTTTATGCTATCTGTTATGCATTTGCTTTAGTACTATGAATGTATGATTTCATGTTGAATGTTTGAATTTGAGAGAAGGAGAATGAGTTTCAATTGTTTCTCTTCCTAAGTGAGAGAATTTCCTGCGAGCGCTGCAGTGAAACGTTTGCAAGGAGTGCATTGACAAAGGTTCATAGTTCATCTCTAAAAGCTCAGGTGGGATATCATTGTTCTCATTCCCATAGAAGTGCAGGAAAAGCACAGGAGTCGTGCAAGGTGTGCGCAGGCTGGGCAAAACCTTAGAATTTATGAACTAAGGTTGAGAGATTGAAAGACTACTATTGCAGAGAAAGTGCACAGAGTCGGGGGTTCAAATATGCTAAGGTATTCCAAGGATTGCTGCAAAGAGTGCGTGCAAAAGTCTTCTTGAAGACCTAAGTTACGAAGAAAGATCAGAAGGGTTAGGGCCTCCGAATCATTCAAGAGAAAGAAGGAAGCCCAAGTGGTGTGCAAAAGAGTCGATTTTTGAACCAGAGGTTCTTGAGGAGGAATTGAACGGTCGGAATTCTCCGAGGAGAACTCCCAAAATAGAGACGACCGTAGCATCCAAGAAAGTTGCAGGGTGGTTAGAGGCAGGTGAGATTACCACTCTAGGATCCAGAATCAACGTGGATCATTGATCGTGCTTTGCACAAGCCGTCGGATCATTTCGACATTTTGGGGATCCTAACAACAAGGAGTTGAGCATAGCGAAATGAAAGTCTCGAAGTTGTGAGTTGCGACAAGAATTGGATTAGAGGTTCAGGATTTCGGCACTTCGGGTGTCGGAAGATGGAGGAGACAACGCTTTGGGAGTGAGAGTCCCGAAAACCCGAAAGAGCGACAGGTGGCAGGAGTCTACGTCAAAGGTAGAAAACCGAAAGGGAAATAGGTGGTGCTTCTTTGTCAATTGGCGGAGTCAAACCTTGTGGACTGTTTCAGGGTTCGAAGGTCGAACGACGGAGAGCCTTGCATCCAGATTCACAAAATCGCAAAGTCCAAAACCCCGATGAAGTGATAAGCCCGTTGAAAAGTCAACCTTTTCCAAGTGCACCAGAGTTCGGAAATTCAGGTTTCAAAATTTGTAGAGATAAGAACCCTCGACATCAGAGATCGCAAAATCGCGAAACCCAAAATTTTGAAGTTGCGAAGGGCGCGATCCTATTTCGGGTCAGGAGATTTGGGTTGATGATTCATGTTTGATCACGTGAGCACACTCATAAGGACCTGTGGAAAAACACTATTGTGTGTGAAGGTTATTTCCCGAGGGGAAACCAAAGAGTCTATTAGACTCAAAGGGCAGATTTAGAGAGATCCTGTGCGGACCTCGACCCGAGGGTTTGGGGGTCTGCGTCAGTTGTGGTATAAGAGCCTAGAAAGATTTCTTTGCTTTCTGTAGCAGAGAAAAGAAGAATTTTATAGCCATGCCACCAAGAATAAGAGATAGGCAAATACCTGATCCACCAGAGGAAAGGGAAATGCCAAGAAGAAGAGACAGGCAAATACCTAATCCACCAGAGGAAAGGGAAATGCCAAGAAGAAGAGATAGGCAATTACCTGACCCGGTAAGGGAAAGAGAGATGTGTGAATTACATGCCAGGTTTGATGCCATGGAGATGACACAGAGGCGCATAGTTGACGTTGGGGATATCAGTGAATCTGAAAGTGAAAATGAAGCCAGAACCGAGGAAGTTGCAGTCGAAGATGTTGCAGAAGAATGCCTATTCAGGGTTGTTGCAAGGATAGGTGCCAGGGAAAAAATGGAGATTCCCATGTATGAGGGAAGCCTGGATGTTGAGGAGCTTCTAGATTGGATTAGAGCTTTGGATAAATATTTTGACTATGAGGATGTCGAGAAAGACAAGAAGGTCAAACATGTTGTCACAAGACTTAAAGGACATGCAACACTGTGGTGGGATGAACTGTAGGCTAAAAGACGCTGCAAAGACAAGAAAAAAATCAAAAGCTGGGATAGAATGGTTGCAAAGATGAAAGCCAAATTTATACCTAGGGATTATCAAATTACTCTGTTTCAGAGAATGCATAATTTCAGATAGAAGCTGATGTCAGTGAAAGAATACACTGAATAGTTCTACAAGATAAACATCAGAGAAGGTCATCAGGAAAGTGATGATGAAAAGGTTGCCAGGTACATGAATGGTCTATGGTATGACATTCAATATGAGATGAGCATGATGAGATTTTGGAATGTGGAGGATGCTTATCAGATAGCTATGAAAGATGAAGAGAAGCTGAGCCAGAAGCAAGGTCAGAGAGGTTGAGGCAGAAGTCAAGTTAGAGGCAAAGCAGTTGCCCAAGATAGAACTTAGAAATCTAAAGAAGAGGGGAAGAAACCTCAAAATCAACCTCAATCTGAGAGAGGAGGAAGCTCACAGAGAGGGCAATATGCTGATAGAAACACTTTTCCTCGAGCCATAGGAAGAGGAAGAGGTAGAGGTGGTGAAGTGAAATGTTTTACTTGTGGAAAAATTAGACATAAATATTATGAGTGTCCAGATAAGAAGAAATAAGGTGGTGAAACTCACATTTACGAACCATAAGGACGGAATGTTGAGGCAGAAGATGCTGAGGGAAAAAGATCACTAATGATGAGAAAAGTTCTCTTAACTCCAGAAAAGGAGGTGGAGAACCCAGCCCAAAGGAACAGACTTTTTCAGACTACTTGCAAGACCAAAGACAGGGTATACAAATTCATCGTGGATGGTGGTAGCACAGACAATCTCGTTTCTACAAAGATGGTAGAAAAGCTGGAGATGGAGACTATTGAACATCCAAGCCCGTACAGAGTTTCATGGCTACAAAAAGGACATCAGGTAAATGTCACTAAACAAAGTTTAGTTGAATTTAAAATAGGAGGATATAAGGATGAAATACTATGTGATGTCATTCCCATGTATCTTTGTCATCTATTGCTGGGTAGACCATGGAAATATGACAGGAATGTGATTCATGATGGGAGAAAGAACACATACACCCTGGAAAAGAATGGGAGAACTCACATGTTGCTCTCGATTAAGGATAAATAAGTGAAACCAGAAGTGAGCAACATTGTACTTCTCATGAGTGGGAAGGAAATTCTTAAGGAGGTTAAGAAGAAGGAAGATGTACAATTCATCATGGTCAGGAAGCCTCGAATTTTTTTAACCAGTAGAAGAGTGGATGATTTACCAGAGGAAATCCAGAAGTTACTGGAATAGTTTGTTGGTATAGTAGTGCACGAACTACCTTGTTCGTTGCCACGAATCAGAAGTATAAGTCATCACATCGATCTTATACCGGGAGCCAGTTTACCGAACAAAGCAGCGTACAGGCTGACGCCATAGGAGAATGAAGAGGTCAAGAGACAGGTCCACGACTCAATGGATAAAGGATTGGTTAGAGAGAGCTTGAGCCCATGCACTGTTCCAATAATGCTCAGCCCAAAGAAAGATGGAGGCTGGAGGATGTGTACAGACTCAAGGGAAATCAACAATATTATCATTAGATATAGATTTCCTTTGCCAAGGATGGATGATTTGATGGATTGCTTGAGTGAAGATTTTTTTTTTTCAAAGATTGATTTGAAAAGCGTATATCATCAAATTCATATGAGGGAAGGTGATGAATGGAAGACAACCTTAAAGACAAATGAAGGGTTGTATGAATGGCTTGTTATGCCATTTGGCCTAACAAATGCACCTAGTACTTTCATGAGGTTGATGAATGAAGTCCTGAAGGATTTCATAGGAAAATTCATCATCGTATATCTTGATGATATATTGATTTTCAGCAAGACAGAAATAGAACACTTAAAGCATTTGGCTACAGTGATGAAGAGACTACAACAAGAGAAGTTGTTGATAATTATGAAGAAATCATCATTCATGAGGAAAGAGCTCATTTATTCAGGGTTTGTTATCTCTGCAGATAAGCTGAAAATGGATCCAGATAAAGTGGAGGTGATTAATAATTGGCCATCACCGAGGAGTATATTTGAAGTTAGAAGCTTTCATGGATTGGCTAGTTTTTACAAGAGATTTATCAGAAATTTCAGTGGAATTAGCGCACCGATGATGGAAACGGTGAAGAAAAGACATAAATCTTTTCACTGGACAGAAGAAGAAAAGAAAAGTTTCAATCTGTTGAAAAGGAAGATTACTGAACAACCAATTTTGGTGTTGCCAGATTTCAACAAGACGTTTCAGGTCAAGTGTGACGCAAGCGGATTTTCAATTGGAGCGGTCTTGAGCCAAGATGATAGACCGATCGCATACTTCAGTGAGAAAATGAATGAAGCAAAGATTAAATGTTCAACATATGACAAGGAATTCTATGCAGTCATACAAGTGTTGAAGAAAGGGAGACATTATTTGGTTCCTAAAGAGTTTGTTTTGTATAGTGACAATCATACTTTACAATTCATGACTCAACAGGAGAAGTTGAACCAAAGACATGTTAAATGGGTTGAATACATGTAGAATTTTACTTTTGTAATTAAACGTATTTCTGGAACTGCTAACAAAGTTGTTGATGCTTTGAGTAGGAAATGTTTGCTGATGCAGCAATTCAGAGTCAAAACTTTGGGTTTTGATAACCTCAAGGACATGTACAGAGATGAACCAGATTTCAAAGAGGTGTATGAGGTATCTGAGAATCCAATTCTCAGAGACAGAAGTCAATGGACTGAATATATGATCCAGGATGAATTATTATTCAGAGGCAATCAACTGTGTATTCCAAAATGCTCCATGAGGGAGAATCTGTTGAAAGAAAAACATAGTGGAGGATTGGCCAGACATTTCGATCATGAAAAAATGTTCTTGAAATTAAATGGCTCATATTTTTGGCCAGGGATGAGGAAAGATGTCAAAAGATTTGTGGACAGATGTAGAATTTGTCAGCACACAAAGGGAAAAAGGCAGAACACAGGGTTATACCAGCCATAACCCATACCTAAGAGGCCGTGGGATGCAGTGAGCATGGATTTTATATTGGGGCTGCCAAGAATGCAAAGAGGGTTTGATTCAGTATTTGTGGTGGTAGACAGATTTTCAAAGATGGCACACTTTATACCATGCCAGAAAACTAGCGACGCAACTTATATTGCGAACTTGTTTTTCAAAGAAGTTATCAGACTTCACAACTTACCAAGGAGTATTGTTTCAGATCGAGACACCAAGTTCATGGGACATTTTTCTAGAGGACATTATGGAAGAAGTTAGGGACAAATTTTTCATTTATCTCAGCATATCACCCTTAGACGGATGGGCAAACAGAAGTTGTAAACAAAATCTTGGGAGTTTACTGAGGAGTCTAGTGACTGAACACCAGGTCAGTGGGATCACATTCCGCCATAGGCATAATTTGCTTATAATGATTCGATCAATAGAATCACAGGACAGAGTCCATTCCAAATTGTATATGGAATGCAGCCAAGGGGAGTTTCTGAATTGAAGGATTTAGAACATAATGAAACTAGAAGTGCTAGTGCAGAGGATTTTGGAGAAGCAATGAAGGAACTTCACAGCCAAGTGAGGGAACGTTTGCAAAATTCGAATCAAGAGTATAAATGCAAAGCAGATCAACACATGCAAGAACTTCAGTTTGAAGTTGGTGATCTGATTCTTGCACATCTGAGGAAAGAAAGGTTCCCAAGGGGAACGTATAACAAACTAAAATGAAGAAGATTAGACCATGCAAGATCATAAAGAAATTTGGGGAAAATGCATATGAGATCGAATTACCCGATAGGATTGGAATTTCACCAATATTCAACATCTCAGATTTGTACCCTTACAGAGCTGAAGAAGTAGGGGCAGAGAATGAAAAGACAAAAGTTCAGTGGACCAAACAAATGCCTATATTTTTAAAGCCACAGATGGAAAGTATAATTGATAAGAGGGTCAATAGAAAAACCAAGAGGAAAGAGTATTTTGAATACTTGGTCAAATGGAAGGGACATCGAGTTGAAGATACCAGTTGGGAGGATGAAGAAAAAATTCAGAAGCATGGACAAACCGTGCAAGAGCTCATGAACAGGAGTTCATGAAAATTTTCAAGTAAGGGAGTATGATGCAGAAGCATTGTAAGAAGCCATCCAAGCGAGCATGAAGGCAGAAGACAGCTGGAAAGTGAAACACACATTTTACATGTTTTGGAAATGTTTTTGAAGCATTAATGAAATGGTTAAAGGGAAGCATACTTGTGTATTGTAAACAGATCATGAGCGATTCGCTCTCATTTGCAGGAGGTAGAGACATTTATGCATAGTGAATGAAAGTAGGTTGATTTAAATTCCAGATTAGACAGTTTTAGGAACAGGAGGGAAAACGAATATAGACACCCTCATCTTTGTATCATTGTATCATTAGAACATTAGCATAGAGCAAGAGAAGGGAGAGCTGTAGCAGAGAGTTGAGAAGAAGAACTCATGTACAAGAGCTTTGAATTAATATATGAAGCTTTAATTTAGATATATGGTGTTATGATGTTTTATGTTTGTACATGTTAAATGGTCTGCTTAAAATTGTTTTATGCTATCTGTTATGCATTTGATTTAGTACTGTGAATGTATGATTTCATCTTGAATGCTTGAATCTTAGAGAAGGAGAATGAGTTTCAATTGTTTCTCTTCCCGAGTGAGAGAATTTCCCGCGAGGAGTGCAGTGAAACGTCCGCAAGGAGTGCATTGACGAAGGTTCAGAGTTCATCTCTGAAAGCTCAGGTGGGATACTGTTGTTCTCATTTCCACAGAAGTGCAGGCAAAGAACATGAGTCGTACAAGGTGTGTGCAAGCTGGGTGAAACCTTAGAATTTATCAACTAAGGTTGAGAGATTGAAAGACTGTTGTTGCAGAGAAAGTGCATAGAGTCAGGGGTTCAAATATGCTTAGGTATTCGAAGGATTGCCACAAAGAGTGCATGCAGAAGTCTTCTTGAAGACCTGAGTTGCGAAGAAAGATCAGAAGGGTTAGGGCCTTTGAATCATTCAAGAGAAAGCGAGAAGCCCAAGTGGTGTGCAGAAGTCACGTCCTAGAGAAGGATCACAGAGTCAATTTTTGAACTAGAGGTTCTTGAGGAGGAACTGAACGGTCAAAATTCTCTGAGGAGAACTCCAGAAATAGCGAGGACCGTAGCATCCTATTGGCGATGGAGGTCACTCCTGGATTGCTTGCAGGAGCAGAGCCCGACGCCCATCAGTTTTAATGTCACGATTTGTTTTAAAGGGGTGATCAGATGGAGGGAAACTTAGAACAATATCGTCTCAACTCAGAAACTAGGCCAGGCATGCGTGAACGAGTGAGGTCTTGATAAACTCCAAATAGTGAGTTGCAGTAAAAGGGTGAGTAGGAGGAAGACTTGCGTGAGAAGAGTGCAGAAGTCTATCATAAACATCCGGTTTGTAACAGACTGGAGAAGAAAGCATTCGAACACAAAATCCTTTTATATTCAAACGCAGAAGACCAGAGAACACAACAATGTCACAACAAATCCTTTATCATAACAAGATTGTTCAGTACACGCAAATCCTTCGACTGTGGACTCCCTGGCATGAGATGGAACATAGATGGAAAAGGAAAACTATTTGTTATAAACCAAGAAATCTCAAACACAGAGGCACAACCAGGAAACTAGAATGTTCGCTGAAACTTTACAGTCGGGAGCTTAGCTCTACCATCGATAGATACAAAAATGGAAAAAACGCCTTCATATACTCAAACTAACAACAACAACAAAATCAAGATGTAGCATTAACAGCTTTGCGTCTGCATGGCTTCTGACAATCTGCAGCCGCAATCTTTGAATGGTCATGCAACTTATGGCAGATGCGATCGATCTTTTGACAGTTTCATCGGCGAATCGACGTGCCTTTAATTCATTGCCGGTCTCCCCATTATGGCGGAGACGATGTCTAACCACCACCAACTGCCTCAATAACTGCTTCATGGGGATTGAGGAAGGCCTGGCCAACTCAGCATTTCGGGATATGGAATACTCCTCACGCTGCCACCTGGAATAACTGAATGACTTGATGGATAGGCGTGGCGGCCAGCGCGGAGAATGGGGCGCCTGATAGGAATGGTGGCGACGGACTATGAGGGCGTGAAGGAAGTTGTGAGGTGTGATAAGAGCGACAGAGGAGGGCACATGGCAGAGGACAACAGGCAGAAGGGGGGAAGACGAGAGATAATGGACTCACTTTTTTGAGGAGAGGCTGACGTGGAAAGGAGTGGGACACATGGCAAGCAACGAGTGGATGATGAGAAGGAGAGAGGACCACGCGGACCAAAGAGGGGAGGTGGATGGATGACACACGGTAGCAAGGGAAAGGTGGAAATGAAGATGACATGACGGGAGAAGGGCCCACGTTGGCTAAATACAGGGGAGCTGAGAAGGACGGGGATGCGTGAGTGTCGTTGATCCGGGCGCTAAGATCTTGGCCATCGGAAAGATGTATCCGCGATTCTGGACCCCCCCCCTCCGCTTAAAGGTAGAAGGGCAGGGGGGGTCTGGAATTTCCTTTATCGCCATTGATCCGGGCGCGCTGATCTGGACCGTTGGAGAGGTGCGCCCCCGATTCCGGACCCCCCCCCCCTCCGCTTAAAGGTAGAAAGGTGGGGGGGTCTGGAATTCACTGTGCATTGTTGATCTGAGCGCGCGG
>ML780151.1:394204-408613 GCA_009831015.1 Picea engelmannii | reverse complement strand
AGTGCCTTTGTTGTTGGGCTATGGAGTCATTTATTAGTCCAGAAAAACAAAAATAGAAACAATATTTACAAAATAAAACAAAAAGAGCCGACTGCAGCTCATAGAAAACATTTTTTTAAGAAATGGCCATTGAATGGGCTGCTAAAAACTTCTTTGCCTTCCAGATCCTGCAGCCTGTAAGTGTTGTTTGAAAATACTTCAAGGATCTTGAAAGGCCCGAACCAGAGGGCATCAAATTTACTATGTTTGCCCTTTTCCTGCCTGGGTGCATCCCATTTGAGTACTAGATCACCCTACTCAAATTCTTTCTTTTTACGCTTCCTGTCGAAAGCCTGCTTGATCTTCTGCTGATGACTGTAGGCTCTGTCCATGACCTGTTCTCTGATTTGCTGCACTTCCACCATCTGATGAATCCTTCGGAGCACATGATTAGGTTCTCCTTCGAGGTCCTGGAGGAAATTTGCCACAGGTAGGGCGAGCTGAGTGGGGAAAATGGCCTCTATTCCATAAACAAGTTGGAAGGGTGAGAGGCCCAGGGATTTCTTGGTTGTCACCCGATCAGCCCAAAGAGAAAATTTGAGCTTTGAGTTCCAGGCCATTTTATTGTCCTCCAGTAGCTTCTTGATGAGCTTGATTAGGCTTTTATTGGAGGACTCTGCCAGTCTGTTTCCCTAAGGATAGTAGGGAGTGGAGTGAATCAGTGCAATCTGGAACTGTTCACAGAATTTGACCAGAGGCTCAGACCGAAAGGGGGAAGAATTATCAGTGACAATTTTGTTGGGGCAACCAAATCTGGTTATAATATCTTCCAGAAAGCTGATGATCACTTTGTGAGAAGTGCTTCTGGTAGGGACAACTTCTATCCATTTGGTGAAGTAGTCGGTTGCGGTCAGAATCCACCTATGCTGGCCACTTGAGGGAGGATGAATTTCTCCGATGAAATCTAATCCCCACTGCTGAAAAGGTTCCGAGACTACCACAGGCTTTAATGGCAGGGATTTGAGCTGCTGCTTCCCTGAGAATTTTTGGTATTTAATGCAGGCTCAGATTTCTCTGCAAATGTCAGAAAATAAGGTGGGCCAGTAATACCTAGCTCGGAGGATCTTGTGAGCTGTGGTCTTCCAAAAAAGATGACATCCACAGACACTGCTATGGAAGTCGAATATAACCTTCTAGGCCTGCTGTGGGTCCAGACACCTCAGTAATATCCCCTGGGGGTCTTTCCAATACAAGGTTTGGTCAATGAGGCAATACCTAACCCATTTGAGCTTTAAGGCTCTGGCTTTACTTTTCCCCAATCCATTAGGAGGCTTTAATTATTGCAGAAAGTAAAAGATATCCTTATACCAGGTGCATGCTGCTAGTGGCACAGTGCTTTGGGCGCCCCTGTTTGATGACTCAGCTTGCTCATTGATGAAATTGATTCCTAAGGCTCTGCAATTGGATTCAGCCAGCAACTTGGCCAAACCTTGCCCCTTTACTAACTTGGTGGGCTTAATCTCCAGATCAAATTCTAGGATCTTGGCAATCCATTTACCTCTCCTCCCGTCTATGTCTGGCTATATAAGAATGTCCTTCACAAAAGCTGAAGGGACATATGCAATGATCTTTGAATGAAAGACATAGACTCTGAAAGCTTTGAGATCTTTCACCAAGGCATAAGACTGCTTCTCCATGATCTCGTATCATAGCTCTGCATCTCTCAGCGCCTTGCTAAAGAAGGCGATAGGCTTCTCTTTCCCTTGATCATTTTTCTGCAGTAAGATTGTTGCTACTGTATCACAAGAATCAAAAGAAAATATCAGAAAATCTTTGGAATAATTGGGACTGATTAGCACAGGTGCCTCAGTCAATGCCTTCTTTATTCGGATAAAAGATTCCCTGGGTTTAGAGGTCCATTTCACTTCATTCCCCTTCCTGAGCATGGATGTGATGTGTTTTACCAACTCAGCAAAATTTGAGACAAACCTCCTCAGAAAATTAATTCTTCCCAAAAATGCCTGAACCTCTTTCTTAGATCTGGGAAGTGACAGGCCTTGAATTGCTTCCACCCTGTCAGGATCAATTCTCATCCCCTCTGCTGATACTATATGGCCTAACAACTTCCCTTCTTGCATAGCAAACAATGATTTCTTTGGATTCAGGGAAAGGCCAAACCTGCGACACTTCTGGAAAACCTTCTTCAAGTGGTAGCGGTGCTCTTTATCAGTCTTGGAAAAGACTGTTATGTCATCTAAGTAAATCACCAAAAAATTATCTTTTTCTCCGATGAAGGCTATGTCCATGGATCACTGAAATGTTTCTCCTGCATTCATCAGTCCGAAAGGCATCTTGGCATACATGAATGTGCCCCAGGGAGTGGTGAAGGCTGTTTTTTCCCTATCCTCCGGCATGACTGATATCTGATTATAACCAGAAAAGCCATCAATCATAGATATCCTAGATGTTCCAATGACCTTCTGCAATATATGCTCCATGTTGGGCAGGGGATAATTGTCCTTCCTCGAGCTCCTGTTCAGGTTCCTAAAATCAACACAGAGCCTGATTTATCCATTCTTCTTTCTCACTGGGACCAAATTGGCCACCCAGTCAGAGTATCTCAAGGGGACAATGATTTGGGCATCTAGCAGCTTCTTTATTTCCCTCTCCATGACAGGCAACAGCATGGGATTTATCTGTCTCAACTTCTGCTTGAATGGCCTAGCCTCTTCTTTCAGTGGGATCTTGTGCTCAATGACTGATGTGTCATAAGTCTTGAGGTCTTCGTAGGTCCATGCGAACACATTAGCAAACTCCCTCAACAACTTAGTGTATTCGGCCCTCTGCTCCTCGGTCAAACTCCTTGACAACTTGACAAACTTGGGCTCCTCTGGTGTGCCTATGTTTCATTCAGCTGTGTCGGCATCATCACCATAAACTTTCCCCCCTACTGCCACATCATTCCCATCGAACAATATTTCTAATGGGATCATACCTCTTGGTATGTGATTGCTTGGTAGCTGTATAATCTGGTGGTCAGCAATTTTATTTGAAAACTCTCCAAAGTGACGGTCACCCTCCACGTCAGGATCTTCATCTATGTGTGACGCAGAAAAGTCATCAATGGATTGGAGGAATTTCTTGATCTCCGGATCATCTTCAAATACCTTCCAATGTTTGACATTGTCCGGTACAGAGGGTCTGTATCTTATTTCCACCTCTGATTTGTCAGTGAGCAACGCAGGAGCTTCGAACAAACTAGCTGAGAAAGCTAGAAAATCGGCTGGAGCATTTTCTTCCCTTGGAAAGAAAGAGATGTTGAAAGCCAGGAAGAAATTGTCAATTAGATCCCATACCTCATTCCTGTAATTCTTGAGATGAGGGTGCTTGGTCTGATAAACGTTTTTGACCTGCTACACAATCAACTCTGCATCCCCAAACACAGCCATCTCCCTTATCCCCATTTCCTTTGCAGCTCTCAATCCTAGAACCAACGCTTCATACTCTGCCACATTGTTGGTGACTTCAAATTCCAGCTTGTAATATAGAGATATGGTCTCTTGAGAAGGGGATTTGAATACAACTTCGGCACCTGCACCTATATTGGAAGATGCTCCATCAAAGAACATCCTCCAAACAGAGGTGGTTGGAGGAGGCATCCCTTGATTGATAATGTGTTGTTTTCTGATTTGCAAAGGGGCCTCAGGAGCCTCAGTGACCTGCAACAAGCTAGATCCTAAGTCAGTGTCAAGTGAAAAAATGGGGTGATTAGTGGGGTTTGCCTCATCACTGACAATGTAGGCTAGCTGGGCTTCTCTGTACAATCTCCTATGTTCCCCTCCAAAGACTGGGATGGTGGCATATGTGAGGTCCATCTGTAACATCCCTCCAAGTCTCTTAATCCAAGACCTTGACAACAACATGCCAAACTTGGGGGGAACATCAGCTACCACAATATCCATGACCATGCTCTTCATGGGCAGCTGAAACAAAGAGACTCCCAAACATTGCACCCTCCTGGAGTCAAAAGAATAGAGGTCATGATAGGCTCGGGTGACTTCCAGTCCTAATTCTTCCATGATGGCTTTGGGCATGAGGTTGTGAGAGGCTCCTGAATTCATAAAACAGTTGTGCAGTACCTTATCATGTATGTTCAGGGAGGTGTAGAAGGGAGGGGATGAGTCATCTTTGTCTTCCACCATGGGGCCTAGGATAACTGCTGGTTTTTCATCTTGGAGGTTTATGAAGTCTGTGGAGGGGCCAGAGGCTTCAGATTTCAAAAGTTCAGAGAAGTGCTTTTTGAATTCATCATGTTTGATTAGCTCAGTGAGGGGCACAGGGATCCTGATCTTTTGAATATCATGTTCGAAATTGAAAGAAGATGTATGCTTTGGAATTTCTCTAATTTCAGGAACATGATCCTGGACAATGGGAGAGGGGTGTTGGGTCTTCTTACCTCTATGATTGTCTGCTACCTCATTAGCAGGCCCCTCTGCTCTAGTGGACGGCTCTGGAACATCAGATGCTGCTGCCCTTTTGTCGGATCTCAGGTTATACCTGCCTCGGCCACCACTAGCTTTGTCTCCCTTGCTCAATTCATTCAGCTGACTGTTCATGAGAGACTCCTCGTATGCTGCTTGAGTTAGATGAGGGAAAGGGGGAGTGACTTCTAAAGAGTGGATTTTAGGTTCAGGCTCATCTGTTTCCCCTTCCTGTTCCTCAGCTACAAAATTGTTCTGGAAGGGAGCCTGAATTCTTTGGTCATCCCCGTCTCTTTCTTTTTCTCTGTGCGTAGTTGGAGGAGCAAAATTATTTGGCCTTCTGAAACCTGCTCTGTTATCGGTGTTCTGAGGGCCCTTGTTCATTTGTTTCCTTTCCACTCTCAATCTCTCCATCTCTTCTTTCAGAAAGTTCATCACCTGGGCCAACTCATTTACTTGAGGGTGGGGCAGTGCTGGGCCGGAAGTTGAGGCTTCTGACTTTCCCTTCCTTCTGTCTACGTCAGCTTTGTTCCTGAGTCCGTCAACCGCTAATATGTTGGATTCTACTTCTATAGCTGCATCTTTCATTTGAGTCAAGGAGGTGGCTCTTCTTTCTCTCAATAGGAGGCAGAAATCAGGGTCAAATGCACCAGCGTAGGAAATCTGAGCAGAGGCTTCAGAGGGCTTTACCTCTGCAGGAATCTTGTTATACATTTTATTGAATCTTTTGGAGAAGTCAAAGACAAACTCTCCTTCCATCTTCTTCAGAGACCCAAACTCTGTCATGTAATATATGTAATCCTTCCTATCTCCCCACTGTCTCAGGAAAACAGTATCCAGGGCTTCAATTCCAGCAATAGATCCAGGGGCCAGTCCCCTAAACCATTTTCTAACCTCACCATCCAAGCTATGGACAAAGACTCTCATCCAGACATCTTCATTCTCAATATTGAGGTTGTCTGCGTAACTGTAAAAAGCAGCCAAGTGCTCTTCTGCAGTTATGTCCCCTTCCCCAGCGAACTTAGGCATGTACTTCAAGTAGTCTCTAGCAGGGAGAGGATTCATGGGATGGGGTAGGATTAAAGGAGCATATCTAGTAGCAACTATGGCATCCATTCTATTCGGAGGGGGATTAGCACTAGCCATAGGAATGTTAGGTAGAGGAGAACTCGGAGGAGAAGGAGTGTGGACGGGAGATGATGGGAGAAACAGAGAGAGGTCTAAAGGACCCAAATGTGCGGATGCTTCTCTCTGTCCAGTAGTAGCAATAAAAGGAGGGGTGGTGAAATCTTCTGAGACCAGAGGTCTGTACTGAGGCACGACTTCCAAGGAGGAGGGAGTGACAAGGATCTCTCCCTCTGATACTAGACCAGGAGAAGAAAACTCAGTAGGAACACTCCTGAAATTCATGAAATGAAAAACCTCAGAGGAAGGACGATAAGGAAGCTGAGAATAAGAAAATGGAGTTCTTACGGAGGGAGGTGCGGAAATACCTGATTCGGAGGCAAAGCTTTCTTCTTGAGGAGCCTTTCCTTTTCTGAGAATCACCTCTGGATTTTCTTTAGTAGCAGCCAGAGACTGTTGTGGATGGGACCGCGTGTGTCTGCCGCCAGAAGCCACAACTAAACAAACAGGTTCACCACAGTGGAGTCGTCATAGTGGAGTCACCAGGTGCACAGTAGCAATATTCAAGTTCTGATCTCTGATGCACCTTCAGAATCAACTTAATCTTTGTCGTTCAATCCCGGGGAAAATATTCAACTTCGTCCCCGACAACGGTGCCAGAAATGTTGGCGACAGAGGTCACTCCTGGATTGCTTGCAGGAGCAGAGCCCGACGCCCATCAGTTTTAATGTCACGATTTGTTTTAAAGGGGTGATCAGATGGAGGGAAACTCAGAACAATATCGTCTCAACTCAGAAACTAGGCCAGGCATGCATGAACGTGTGAGGTCTTGATAAAATCCAAACAGTGAGTTGCAGTAAAAGGGTGAGTAGGAGGAAGACTTGCATGAGAAGAGTGCAGAAGTCTATCATAAACATCCGGTTTGTAACAGACTAGAGAAGAAAGCATTCGAACACAAAATCCTTTTATATTCAAACGCAGAAGACCAGAGAACACAACAATGTCACAACAAATCCTTTATCATAACAAGATTGTTCAGTCCACACGAATCCTTCGACTGTGGACTCCCTGGCATGAGATGGAACATAGATGGAAAAGGAAAATTGTTTGTTATAAACCAAGAAATCTCAAACACAGAGGCACAACCAGGAAACCAGAATGTTCGCTGAAACTTTACAGTCGAGAGCTTAGCTCTATCATCGATAGATACAAAAATGGAGAAAACACCTTCATATACTCAAACTAACAACAACAACAAAATCGAGACGTAGCATTAACAACTTTGCGTCTGCATGGCTTCTGACAATCTGCAGCCGCAATCTTTGAATGGTCATGCAACTTATGGCAGACGCGATCGATCTTCTGACAGTTTCATCGGCGAATCGACGTGCCTTTAATTCATTGCTGGTCTCCCCATTATGGCGGAGACGATGTCTAACCACCACCAACTGCCTCAATAACTGCTTCATGGGGATTGAGGAAGGCCTGGCCAACTCAGCATTTCAGGATATGGAATACTCCTCACGCTGCCACCTGGAATAACTGAATGACTTGATGGATAGGCGTGGCAGCCAGCGCGGAGAATGGGACGCCTGATAGGAATGGTGGCAACGGACTATGAGGGCGTGAAGGAAGTGGTGAGGTGTGAGAAGGGCGATAGAGGAGGGAACATGGCGGAGGACAACAGGTGGAAGGGGGGAAGATGAGAGATAATGGACTCGCTTTTTTGAGGAGAGGCTGACGTGGAAAGGAGCGGGACACATGGCAAGCAACGAGTGGATGATGAGAAGGAGGGAGGACCATGCGGACCAAAGAGGGGAGGCGTATGGATGACACACGGCAGCAAGGGAAAGGTGGAAATGAATATGACATGACGGGAGAAGGGCCCACGCTGGATAAATACAGGGCAGCTGAGAAGGACAGGGCTGCGTGAGTGCCGTTGATCCGGGCGCTAAGATCTTGGCCATTGGAAAGCTGTATCCACGATTCCGGACCCCCCCCCTCCACTTAAAGGTAGAAGGGCAGGGGGGGTCCGGAATTTCCTTTATCGTCGTTGATCCAGGCACGCTGATCTAGACCGTTGGAGAGGTGAGCCCCCGATTCCGGACCCCCCCCCCCTCCGCTTAAAGGTAGAAAGGTGGGGGGGGGTCCGGAATTCGCTGTGCATCGTTGATCTGAGCACGTGGATTCTCGCCGTTCAAATATGCCTATTGCTTACCATGGATTCCGGACCCCCCCCTCCGCTTAAAGGTAGAAAGGCGGGGGGGGGTCCGGAATTCGCTGTGCGCCGTTGATCCGGGTGCGCAAATCCCAACCGTCCAAACTTGATTCTTGCTTAACATAGACGCATTCACACCCAAAACTTAGGACAAATGGGTTTTTAACCCTTTCTTTGGCATTCTAACCCCCTTACAAGAAATATTGCTAACACATCCAAGAATGTTGTAGGGTGGTTAGAGGTAGGCGAGATTACCACTCTAGGATTCAGAATCAACGTGGATCGTTGATCGTGCTTTGCACAAGCCGTCGGATCATGTTGGAATTTTAGGGATCGTAACGACAAGGAGTTGAGCACAGTGAAATGAAATTCCCGAAGTCGCGAGTTGTGACAGGAACTGGATTAGAGGTTCAGGATTTCGACACTTTAGGTGTTGGAAGACAGAGGAGACAGTGCTTTGGGAGCAAGAGTCCCGAAAACCCAAAAGAGTGACAGGTGGCAGGAGTCTACGTCAAAGGTAGAAAATTTGAAGGGCAACAGGTGGCATGTCTTTGACAATTGGCAGAGTCAAACCTTGTGGACCGTTTCGGGGTTCGAAGGTCGAAGGATGGAGAGCCTTGCATCTAGATTCACGAAATCGCGAAGTTCGAAACCCCGATGAAGTGAGAAGCCCATTGAAAATTCAACCTTTACCGAGTTCATCGGAGTTCAGAAATTCGGGTTTCAAAAGTTGTAGAGATAAGAACCCTCGACATCAGAGATTGCGAAATCGTGAAACCCGAAATCCTAAAGTTGCGAAGGGCGCGATCCTATTTCGGGTCAGGATATTTGGGTTGATGCTTCGTGTTTGATCGCATGAGCAAACTCATAAGGACCTGTGGAAAAACACTGTTGTGTGTGAATATTATTTCCCGAAGGGAAACCAAAGAGTCTATTAGACTCAAAGGGAAGATTTAGAGCGATCCTGTGTGGACCTCAACCCGAGGGTTTGCGGGTCTACGTCAAAAGAGATAGCATCCAAGCTAGGGTTTAGGCATGATCATTCTTCTGCTTAATAACCCAAGGAAAATGTATAGGTATAGGCTGTAGAAAAGTCTCTCAAGGCCATTTTGTAGAAAATTGTCGACTAGAGTAAATCTAACTGGAATATTATGCTATATCCCACACTCTGGGCATACCGAACCTCAGTCAAGATTGCCACTGAATTTTCTCCTTTCCAGCTAGTATATGGTGTGGAGTCGATATTACTAATTGAATGCAAAATCCCTTCTCTTAAGTTGGCAGTCACACTCCTTCCTGACACTTATGATGTCGAGCGACGCCTTGTACACCTAAGGAGTCTTGACCAGCAACGTCGAGATGCCTATACGACTATCGAGGTGAACAAAAGACATGTCAAGGTCTAGTATGAAAATTATGTTTTTCCTCGGTTGTACGTTGAGGGTGACCTTTTCATTTTATATGATCAAGCCAAAGAACCGTTGGGGGTAGGCAAGTTCAAACCCATGTGGCATGGTCCCTATATCATGCGACGTGTCCAAGAAAAAGGAGCTTATGAGTTAGAATATTATGAAGGGAATATGTTGGCCAAGCCCAAGAATGGGCTATACTTGAAAAGATATTACTCTTG
Source organism: Picea engelmannii (assembly GCA_009831015.1). NCBI lineage: Eukaryota > Viridiplantae > Streptophyta > Pinopsida > Pinales > Pinaceae > Picea > Picea engelmannii. Next base: position 399,180 of record ML780151.1, on the reverse strand, counting down.
AGCCCCAATATTGGGTGTAAATCTTTGTATACTAATGTAATTTAGTGTATATATCTTTTCCCTTTACTTTTTGTCTTCAACTTGCCTATCAAGTTTTCCCTTGGTTGGCAGATGTCAACGGAGTCTCCGATCTACCTAAGATTCACAGACAGAGCCAATCGTCATACATGGAAATTGGCTTCCACCGCTTGGGTGGTTTACTCATCCGAGGGTCTACTGGTGTCTTCAGGTGGCGTATGCCTAGGGCCATCCACGAATAATGTGGATGAATATAGCGCCGTTATAGAAATTTTGCGGGATGTAATTTCACATGGTATTCACTCTTTAGAGGTTCTCCTGGATTCCCAGTTAGTAGTATGTCAGTTGAATGACAGTTACCATGTGCAAAATCCTAATTTACTCCAACGATTCCTATGGGTACATCTTTTAGAATGAAAAATTGATTTTATTACTTATTATCACATACCTAGGAGTTCTAATTACGTATCAGATTGTTATAACCCTAAATTGCACCACACATTCTTACCTGGCATCAGGCCAACTCATATCCCTTCCTTGCCAAGGCCATGCTGAACAAACTCTTGAAAAATCTCTTAAATCAAGTAACCCGCGCCCTAACCCATTATTGGGCGCGTTGGAACGCTGGCAGGCCTTCTACTGCACGCGTTGGAATGATGGTTGAACCACTACAACCCGCGTTTACCTAACAAAGCACAAAAACAGGAAAGTTGCTGACGGAACGAAAGGCTTTGGGTCAGTTAACTGGAACTCCCAGCCATGCATGGCCGAGAGTTCGTCCAAAACCCTAGCTCCTTCTAGCCTATAAAGGAAGGGGTAGGGGTACTATTTGGAAGAGGAAAATCATTGTAAAGAAACTCTGCCCAATTGCCGAATCCGTTTTGTCCCAACCCTTTAGCCTTTCCTCATGTTTTAGGAGAATTCAAGCAAAGTAGTTGGAGGACAAAGAAGAGAAGGAGCCCAGGATCGGGATCAAGGAATAGTGGTCGATCTCTATTACTATTGTAAGTTGATTCATCTTGAGATTAATAAAGAATACTTTTCCCATCCCAAGCTTAATCTCTAACCCTCTAGTAGAACAATAGCATACATGCGTAGTGTTTTTTCTTGATTGCAGGATCATCTTTGGAAGGAGAAGCAGAAGCAAGGGGATAAAGCGCAACAGAGGATCTACACCAAACATTGATAAAAAGGTTAGTAGGTTCTTTCCATGTTTGCATGTGAACAAGGGTTTTAGGTTTGGGGTAGAAGGTTAAAAGTAAATTCTTAAGGGTCATGATCTGCATGCAAGTTTAAGCCCTAGCTTGTTAGTCCGTAGGGTATAATTTCCCCACAACAGAATTGGTGACTCCACTGGGGAGATTTACTCTTAGGGTTTCCGGATTTAGTTGAAGGTTTTTGGGTAGTCAAAAGAATTAGAATCTCTATTTCTTTGTTTGTTGGTTTTCTGTTAGGTCAGAGCTAGCAGGGAACCTGGTTCTTAATACCAGCTTTTCCTTGACTATTGCTTGACATTTATTAACGAGACACACAGAGGTACACGCGGCCTGCAGAAGGCCTGCACGCGTGTAACCCGTGCCCTAACCTTCTGTAGCCCATGTTTGAATGCTTGCTGCAGAGGTTTCAGTAGCGTGTAGGACTCAGAAAGCTTGAGAGGCAGTCTCCTCTTCCCTGTCAGAAGTTTATCTTCTCAGGGGGATTTCTGGATCCTGTCTGGGTCTTGCTAGTTCACTGTCTTGTTTTCAGTCTGCTTTATTGTGTTTGTTGTCTTTTACATTCATTTTCCTTTTCTGTTAAAGTAGAAGAATCCAAGCCTTTAAGAGACCCTGGTTGTCAATACCAGTGGCCTTTTTCAGGTCTGGGCTGCCTGTGTTTGGTTTTATCTTGGCTTTTATACAGACCCACGGCCTGTTCAAGTTTAGCCTGCGGGTACCTGCGCCTTGTTATAGATCAACACGCTTTTGCACGCATGTTGTCTCGGTGACAGTCGCGAGCTTGATTGGTTGCTTTTCAACCTGGGTGGGGCAGTCATCCCCTCCTGTGGTGAGAAGTGTTCCTCTCAGGGGTTTGAGTCTGGGGCTGCACAGTCAGCAGGTTAGGGCCTCTTATCCTTAACCTTTGTTTTTATTAGTTGATGTTTTGATAGAAAAGACAAAAGAAAAAATTGTTTGATGGTTTTTAGACAAGTGTTAGAATCGGTGCTTTCTTGATTGCTTTTTCGCGTCTTTGCTCTGATTCTTTGCGTTCTGCGCTTTAAGCCAGGATTTTATTTTCGTTCTCTTGGTTTTGTTCTTGTCGGCATTTTCCCTTTGTTGCGTCATTTTGCAATTAAATGAAAAAAAATTCTCTTGTTTCATTTTATTCTTGGTTTGAAGATTGTGTTGTTGCATCAGTAGCTAGGAAGAAGTCTTTTTTCATAAGTTTTTTCATGAAATCTTAGAAAATTCCAAAAGAAAAAGAAGTCTTTCTTGTTGAAAAGTTGCTGGTTTTTGCATTGTTTGTAAAAGTTTTTGTTTCCAAGCATTTCTTGTTTATTTTTCTTTGAGTCTTTACACACCATCAGTTTCACTTTCGTACCTTGTGACTTAAAAAGCCCATTAAAAGCAATGCTAATTAAAATCGATTAGACTTCTTGTTTGTAGGGTGCATACACTAGCTCAGGACTAGGGCCTTGGAATAGGTTGGAGAGTAAATTCTCCAAGGCCACTCAAACCAAACATTGGAGTCTGTCAATAGGGAGTGTAGAATTCTAGTAGCGTGAAAGTTATCTGGGACCCCCCTCTAACACAGGGGCTAAACACGAGGTCGCGTAAGGAAAGGTAGCGGAGATAAACCCTCCAAAGCTAGACCGAGCGTAGTGGAGAACACATATCGAGGATTTGTTGAGGGATTCCGTCGTTTGAATTTGCCACGGAGCTTTGTGGGTCTCGAATCCGTTCGAGGTCCTCAGTTGTCTTCCAGACCATTTGCTCTCAATACCCTTGACAGGTTTCGGGCTTGATACCCTACTCATTGTGGTCTACCCGACTATCGACTGTACCCGCCTGGTGACTGTTCGCGTGCTGGAAAACTAGTTGCCAATATTTTCTAGGGACATACACATGTGAATGCGGGGGTATACCGCGGTACCTAGGAAAAACATCTGGCCACGCTTTGCAGAGTATACCCAGAGGGTGCTTCCATTTTCGAGTTGCAATTGCACCGGTAAGTTGCTCTAGTGTTGGTTGTTGTAACTGTTCTTCCAACTAGTTTAGTGTATGCTTGATTTATCTTGTAGGGGCTTTCTTTTAGTGAGTGTTACTGTTTGCACGTGTAGAATACCTTAGCGTGTCATGGATATTCTCATACATTGGAGGATTCAGAGCTCCGCCAGTCACGAAGGCTTCTGGGCCTACCGCCGGTTATACAGGAGCCACCCCCGCCACCATTGAGGCAGAAGCTAGACCAACGAGGGTCTTTCGAAGCAACCGGGTTTCAAACCATTGAGCCCGAACAACTCCAGGAGGAATCAACGACCAATCTCGGCGTAGTTGAAACCCCATCCACTGATACTTGGCCGGACATTATTGTTCCAATTCAATTTTACGAACGCCTGTCAGTGCCTAACCCAGTTATGGAACCAAACTCTGTTACTTCCTCTGGGAATTCTTCCATTCCCATCACCATTGTTACCACAGGAGAAGCTTCTCCTAACTTGCCTTTGTCGACGGTCTCGGCCACCATGGTCTCGGCCACAACTACGTCGCACAGTGGACCTACCCCATCTATCGCGGCGACCACACCTCCTTACACACCTAGTGCGACAGGCCCTCCGTTTTCATACGATATGCCTAGTTCAGGTACAAGTCCTGCACTCACTTCCTCCACTCTACAGACTTTGGGTCTAGGGGTAGGGAGCTCTAACGCTCCTCTGCAAGGTCAACTTGGGGGAATTCCTGTCCCTTTCAATGCTTTTCCTTACGCTAGAGGTCATAGCCCTCCTTCGTCCCCTTCGCTTGGTGGATTGGATCAGTAGTCCGCCGGAGAGCCTGCACACACGAGTTCATTTGGAGCCGGGAGTCAAGGAACACCTGCGTAAACTCTGCCGGTAGGTTCATCACCGTTTGTTTGGAATGGGACGTTTGGTAATAACACTTTCGCATCCACTACTTTCCCATCTGGGGGCACACCCATTTTTGGACAATCTCCTCCGGCACAGGGTACTATTCCTGCGTTGGGGGCACATATACCAGGACCTTGGAACTCAGGACAAGGATCCGTTCCTTGATCTGGAATGTCGTTCTGGGGTAATTCTTTCCACAGTCAATGGAACCCCGGACAGACTTCTATGCCTCTCCCCTCGGGACCGGCATGGGGTAATCCTTCCCAAAGTCCGTCAAACACAATGAATGCCCAACATCCTATGTCCTTCATGGGGAATCAGCCAATCATGTCTCCTCAGATGCAAAACCCTTACGCTGGTCAGGGCCATGGTTTCTACTAGAATCCGGGCCAGCAGCCAAACTTTTCCTGGCAACCTGGTGCCAGTCAAACTCCAGGACCCTTTTATCCCAGCTATCAGCAACAACCTAAACTACCATTCTTGGCGATGTTACACTTGCCAGATTTGACACGGTTGTTAAATGATCCTATCTGTCATGATCCACGTTGGCCTCCTATGCCAACGAAGTTGCCTTTGGACATTCCAAAGTTCGAGGCCAAGCCTAACGAAGATCCAGGTGATCACGTGACTACTTTCCATCTCTGGTGCTCATCTAACTCATTGAAGGATGACTCCGTCCAGTTGCGATTGTTTCAATGCACTCTTATTGGAAGTGCCACAAAATGGTACATCGAGCTTGACCGCTCACGATATTCTTCTTTTGGTGAATTGGCGATGGCCCTTAACCATTTCCAGTTACCTGTGAGATACGATGCCGACACAGAGTTGCTAGCCAATTTCAAGCAGATGACAGTGG
>ML780151.1:366964-384598 GCA_009831015.1 Picea engelmannii | reverse complement strand
ACTATTTGGAGGAGGAAAATCATAGCAAAGAAACTCTGCCCAATTGCCGAATCCATTTTGTCCCAACCCTTTAGCCTTTCCTCAAGCTTTAGGAGAATTCAAGCAAAGTAGTTGGAGGACAAAGAAGAGGAGGAGCCCAGGATTGAGATCAAGGAATGGTGGCCGATCTATATTATTATTGTAAGTTGATTCATATTGAGATTAATAAAGAATACTTTTCCCGTCCCAATGCACGAGTTTTATATGTTTTATTCGTTTAATGCTTAATCTCTAACCCTCTAGTAGAACAATAGCATGCATGCGTAGTGTTTTTTCTTGATTGTAGGATCATCTTTGGAAGGAGCAACAGAAGCAAGGGGATAAAGCGCAACGGAGGATCTACACCAAACGTCGATAAAAAGGTTAGTAGGTTCTTTCCATGTTTGCATGTGAACAAGGGTTTTAGGTTTGGGGTAGAAGGTTAAAAGTAAATTCTTAAGGGTCATGATCTGCATGCAAGTTTAAGCCCTAGCTTGTTAGTCCGTAGGGTATAATTTCCCCACAACACAAATGCTTATGCTAATTTCATTATAGATTGTCATTTGTCACATAACTAAAGCAAAGAAAACCATCTCATCAATGTACACATTGTAATATAGGTAAAGTCGAAGATCCCTATTTTATATATATTTAAAAAACTATGGTGTTTATAGTACAAAATTGGGGCCAACACCCTCAATACACATATACATCCGATAGTACAAAATCCACGACATCTATACCTATGGCGTTGGATGCGTGTCATGATAAAAAATTACGACATTTGTGAGACATCGAAAGAGTCACACCCAATCTCTGGGCACACCAACCACTTGTCGTTGCATGGCCTTCGACAGATCCTCTACCTGAACCATCAAAATCCTATGTCTCAAACGAGACAGGTTTCCCTCCACATTTTGAAGTATTCTCTTTGCTTCTCCTCCCACTGCCTCATCTCCCCGGTGCCTCTGATGATGTCATGGAAGATCATCCAGTCATTACGGACCTAATTCTGTCTCACACAAGTGTCTATTTAGTACTTAAGAATCATCCAAAAATATTTGTGTTTTACTATACAAAAATACAAAAAAGTGAAATATTTAAAAACATTGACATACCTATGTCTTTGTAGGTGGTCCCTGGTGGTTGTGGCATGCCAGGGTCCCCTCTAAAGTCGATCCCTACATAGGGCTAGTCATATGGAGAAATGACATGTCGCCTCCACCAGTAAAATAAATCATTGTTGTAGGGTGTGGGCACCCTACCTCCTATTATCACATGAATTTATGTTGGGTCTTTGATCCTTTAGGTTTTATGTTTTATCCTTTAGTCTTTAGGTTTGCTTTATTTTTCTATTTTTGATTTGCTTAGGTTAGTATAAAAATATAAAGACTTGGGTTTTGGCTAACGTTTTGGCCCAAACATATGATTTTAGCCTAGGTTCTTTTTTTGGTTCATTTTTTTGACTCACCTTTTGACTTGACACCAAGCATAATCGACCCCATGATCCTAATGACCTGACATATCACTTCATCCACTCATTCTCTTTATCATTTCTATGTTGTCCCTATGTCCATTAAGGGGGTCAAATCAAATTTTGAAAAGGGCACTTCCAACTCACTAGGAGTTTCTATAGCACACCTTTGTCCTATGCTCCTTTAGCATAATTTGCCATAATCAGTTGTTGTCATATCTCCCATTTTTTCAGCACCCTTGTTTTTTAAAAAGAAGATTTGAGATTTGGTTATTTATGAGCCTACTCACTGTTTATCAATTTGAATTTTTCTCCCAAGCTCGGCACTGCTGAAACCACTAGTTTAGACAAGCTGCATATTGTGCTACAGGATCGATTGTTAGAGATGAATTGGAGGTTGAGGTGGATGTAGCAACTACATAACCTATTGCATATCTTCCATCATCATCCACGACCTCTAGATATTTCGTGAGTCCTTTCATCTGCATGGAAAATTCTTAAGATACCCCTGTCTCATCTTTTGGTAGCGCCCGGCGCTACAGACTACATCCTCTCTCATCCATTTTCATCTGTATCTCTTCTCCCACAAACGTCATAGCCATTGCCAACTGAATTTCACCTATACTAGTGGTCAAGACATTTTTATTCTAAATATTGAATTTCGATTCATTTACTTGGCTCTTGTGCCCACACGACTCTACATAAAGTCGCTGCCTAAAATACACTACAGATCCCCTGTCTTAGTGATTCCTTTTTATTTGGAGTTTTTAGTGCCATATTTTGTATTCACAAATATCTATGCATTAGCCTCTTTTATTCACCGTGTCATCCTTCATTTTATCTCAAAATATGCTGGCAGTGAGGAGAATAGTAATCCCTACCCATTGAAAGCTTTGATGACCTTTGTATGGTGGCATAAAACTGAGCAGTACATCCCTGCATACCTTTCCTCAGAGTTTCTTTCTCTCAATTTTAAAATAAATTCCATCAAACTAGTCTATTGTAAATTCAAAGTGATTGGAGCAAAATCCTTGACAGAGAGAAACCATTAGCCACTGTCAATTCTCATTGATATTTACCTCTGTTTAGTACCCCACATTACATCACATCTTTTGATCCCCTATTTAATCCATAGAGACACCTCAAAGGAAGAAGTCTCACAAGGGAGGGAGTATTGTCAGTAGTGAACCTTCTGAAATTCACCTGTTTGATGTTGAGCCAATGGTCAGGGAGGTTTTCCAAAGGGTTGGCTACCTTTCTTTTTTTCAAAAAATGGAGAGGGGACACCCTGAAGTAGAAAGGCAGTTTGCATTACACTTTGATGGCATTAAGACCAAGGCGAAAAACCTTGAGTTTGAGGTATCTGAGGGTTCTATTGTAGCAGTCACTGGGATACCTAATATAAGTGAGAGGTGGTTCAAATCCATGATCAACAATGTTTCCTTTTCCAAGGACTTCCTCAAATCAGACTATCATAAAGAAAATTTTTCTAAGGGACTCCCTAGGAGCCACCTAGTTGAAGGCTTTAATAAAATGTTGAAGATCATCTAGAGATATTTTACATGTGAGGGAAGGTTTAACATGTTATACCAGTATCATATAAGACTCTTTCTACATTTCTCTAGTAAGGATGCAATGAATATCCCTTTTTATCTTTTGAGGAGCATGTGAAAGATTTCTGATAGAGTCCAAGCCAAGTCGAAAGCTATGGACACTATTGTCTTTCACTCTGGGTTGATCAAGATGTTGGTGATGGAAGAGTTGAAGAAAAGGAATATTCCTTGGGAACAATTCATTGTCTTTGCCCATATACAGCTAGATATATCCTCTACCCCTCAATCTAGGATGTAGATCCCTTTTCCATCTAGTAGTGTTTCCCCAGGAAGAACAAGTAGGAAGAGAAAAATAAAATCCACTACTCAAGACAAAGAAACCCCCAAGGAAATTGAAGAAGAAGAGAGGGAGTTTCATCACTCTCCACAGAGAGATTTTTCACCTCCTCATGCACCTAAATTGGAAGAAGTTCCTTGATCAAAAAAAACCACATCCAAGAGGGGAAGGAGGTTGCATTTCCATTCACCTTCTCTAGTGGCTAATATTAGAATCATGAAGCCTTTTACTAGATCATCAACCCTCAAAGAAGATGTTGAAGAAGAAGTCTTTCCCAAGGCTTCAGTTCTAAGGAAAGAACAATATAAGGGTAAATGAATTGAGAAGCCTATTGAGGTGATAGACAGAGCCTCTATTCAGTAGAAAGATAAAGGTAAATCCACTGAGAAACCTATTAAGGTGATCAACATTAACACTCCACCTAGTAATCCCACTTTCAAAAGATTGATCAGACAACTCAGGGAGGCTAGGAAAGAAGTTGCTCATTTGAAGGAAAAAAGTTTGTCTAAGAGAAGAAAGATGAAGGAGCTCATGGGAATGTACAGTGAAACCCTTGATCTAGAAAGGTTTTTAGCAAGAAGATCCCTGCCTCTCCATAGGAAACTTAAGACCCTTTACAGGCAAAATAGAAGCTTTCAGTCCCAAAACATAAATCTCAAAGAGGAATTGCAACATTTCAAGGATGAATTGGCCAATAGGAACTTAAATGTTTTGGTACAAGATGCAATAGAAAGAGATGAACCTCCAATCAAGAGGAGTATCCATGCAAAGGGAAAATATGCTGCTATGACAGAGGGATGTTCTCCTTCAACAAGGAGGAGTGCTAGATTGATGAAGAAGTTGGGGGATGACAGATCCATTTTTGTGGGTGGTCTCTTTTTGAAACTGTGAAATGATCAAGGACGTATTATTTTTCCACCTATACAGGCATCTACAGGCTCCTAGTCCATTAGCTAATTGTTTTTGTTTTTGAAGGAGTGGTTTCATCACACAGAAAAAACACAGAGATTTTGTAGTGCCATGGCACTACAGAATCATCTATACAATATGTTATGCAATTGCGCTACCTAAGGCACTACAAAATATCCTAGCCAAACTTAACATGGCTCTACCGAATATGCAAAACTGTTTCAAGATTTGCGCTATTGAATCTGTAGAACTGTTACACATGAGTGGCACTACCGAATCTATAGAGTTGTTTCAGGAGGGGCACTACAAAAATTGCACACTCATTACACAGGAGTGGAGCTACGGAAATTGCAGACCTGTTTTAGGAGTGGTGCTATGAAATATGAAGAGTTGTTTCAGAGGAAGCGCTACGGAATCTGTAGAGTTTTTTTGCAAAGGGCGCTAAAAAATTGGCTAACAAATGCGCTAGAGAATGGCACTACGAACTGGCCCTTGCAGTCAAAGGTTCAAATTCATGACTCCTTCTTGATTGTTGATGATGTGGGGAGAAGAAAGGATCACATGTGGCAACTTGGAAGAAACATATGACCATTGGAGGACACTTGGTATTGAAAAATAATGCACCTAATCTAGAAGGCATGTCTTTTAATTCTTGTTGGAGTGGTTTCCAACATGGCTCCTAAATTGTAGCAGTTTATTAAGATCTATTAGCACAAGTGTTAGAATTGTAGTTGTTTTGGAGAATTCGAGGATAGGAGGGCCAAATCGCACCTCTAGTTGTTCCCTTTCCTCTTTTGATTATAAATACATCTTCCAAATGGTCAGAGAGGTTCGAATGGTTGAGTAGGGCTCCCTGATTGTAATAGTTTTTGACTAAGTAAGTTATTTTTTGGTTATGTATTGGACTTGAGACATTTCGATTAATAGAATTCAGATTCTTTTTATATCATCTTGTTGCCTCTTATAGTGAATTACTCATGATTGGATGATCCAAATGAGATGTTGTGCTTGTGTTATGATGAATGTTTGATTACAATATTGCTATGATGTTCTTTAGTGTTCTTAAACTTTAAGTTCAAGAATTTCTAGTGACTGATTTTTTCTTCCCTTGGCTTCTTGAAGACCTGATGTCAATAGCAGACATTTACACCTTCCTCACTAAGTCTTCCTCCTATTCAATTTTACTCGAAATCACTGACTGAAGTTAATCAAGACCTCATTTTCTTATACCTGCTAGCCCATATTTGTAAGTTAAAACATTCTTATTCTGAGTTTTGTCCATTTGACCTTTAATTACTCAATTAAATTAAATATATTTTGATGGTTATTTGGTTGATCCTCTTGCAATCTAAGGGTGATTCTCAGTGATAACATTCTTGGCGTCATGGGGGAACAAATTGAATACAATTCCTTGGGATTGAATGACAAAGAAATACTGATTTTGAAGGTGCATTAGAGATCAGTACATTGAAGATTGCATCTTGCACCTGGCGACTCCAATGTTTCAGTTGTGGCTCCCAAAGGAAGATACATGAGGTCTACTCCACATCTACCTCAGGAAACTCCTGAAGCTGACCCATAGAAGATTCTCAAAAAAGTAAAGGATTTTCAAGAAGGCTTTTCAGCTACTATACCAGGTACTTCTGGTCATTTGCATGATTCTACTTTTAAAACTCCAGTAGCCATATCTAACCCTCCTATTTTTCCTTCTACTGAAGTTTCTAGAAGTTTAGATTTTCAAAATTTCCCTTTTGAATATTCATGTTTTATCCCCCAAGTCAAGTAATTAAGTTTTGAAACCCTTGTTTCTCCTGATATTGTAAAGTGGTTCAAACTTGAGAGTCTTGAAGATTTTCCTACTTTGGGTTTTCCTACTCCTCCTATCAAAATTACTATGACTAAAACAGAGGAAACCTCTTTTCCATTGGACCCTATACCATCTTCCCCCAAGACTCAAAATCTTCCTCTAAAAACTGAAACCTCTCCATCCAAGTTTCCTCTTTCCCTAAAAATCTAGACTATATTTGCAACTGTCAAAACTCCATCTCCCCCTTGTTCCCCTACAATTCACAACCTAATGGCAGGTGCTAATATTCCTAGAAATAGGATGGATGCCATAGTGGTTGATAGGTATTCCCCTCTTATTTTTCCTTAGACTATGAATGCTCTCCCATTTGGAGACTACCTTAAGTACATGGCCAATTTTACTGGGGAGGAAGACACAACTGCACAAGTACACCTTGCATCTTTTTATAGTTATGTAGATAATCTTAACATTGAAAATGAAGATGCATGGATGAGAGTATTTGTACAGATTCTTGATGGTGAGGCTAGAAAATGGTTTAGGGGTTTTACTCTTGGATCTATTGTTGGGATTGAAGCTTTGGATGATGCCTTCTTGAGGCATTGGGGGGATAAAAAGGATTTCCTTTATTATATTACACAATTTGGATCACTTAAGAGGAAAGAAGGGGAATCTATTTCTGACTTTTCTAAGAGATTCAATAAAATGTACAACAATATTTGCTCTAAAATAAATCCTACAGAAACCTCTTCCAATATTACATATGCCAGTTCTTTTGACCTTGAATTATGCCTTTGGTTGAGAGAAAGAAGATCTACCTCTTTGGCTCATATGAAACATGTAGCCTTATAAGTAGAATCCAATATATTGGAAGCTGACAAACTTAGGGGAAAGTATGATAGAGATAGAAGGAAAGGTAGAGCTGAAGCTTCAACCTTTGAATCCCATGTTGTCCACCCTCAGGTTGATGAACTTACAAAATTGGTAAAATCACTTTCTGCTGAGATGGAGAAGTTGAAACTTGAAGGAAAACATAACTATAGAAACACACAAAATGCTGACAATAGAGGTAATTTCAGAAGACCAAATAATTCCCCTTAGGTCCTCCAAAGAGATCCAAGAAATAGGGATAGAGATGATCAAAAAATTCAAACTCCTCTCCAAAAAAACCTTGTTGTTGATGAAGAAGGAGAGGATGAAGAAACTGATCCTGAAATCAATTGTCTTGGTGACACCTCTTCATCTCCTCATGTAACCCAATCTTCATATGAATAGTCTCTCATGGATAGTCAATTAAATGAATTGAGTAAAGGAGAGAAAACAAATGAAAATCCTAGTAGATAGAACCTAAGGTCCAAAAATAAAGAGGAAAAGACTGACACTTCTGATCAACCCACTAAAACAAAAAATTATGATGAGGTTGTGACAACTAGAAGAAAAGGAAAATATGTGCAAAGCCCTCAAACATTGGTTAAGAGCCCTGCCCCAGAAGTTAAATAGATTCTAAAATCCCCATCCTCCTTTATCTTTGAAAATGAAATCCAAAAGATCAAAATCCCTGTACCTTTGTTGGGACATGGGTAGACCCAGGGTTCAATGCTTAACAACACACCAACAAAAATTAGACTACTGAACCTTTCAGCAACACCTACGAAGCAAGTGAGGTCTCACCTAAGGTAGAAGAAGGGGTGGTTACAGGACACAGGTGTCTGTAACTAGGTTGGGACATAGATATGTGATAACAACACTTTGCAGAGTATTCTATTAACACTTAAAAGATGAGATGTTGTTGGCACAGGGGAAGACCCAGGGTTCAACTCCAAGAGTGCACCAGCAAGCCCTAACTACTAGCCCTTTCGGTAACACCTGCGAAGCAGATGCAGTCTCACCCAAAGTAGCTATGAGGGGGTTGCAGGACAGAGAAGTCTACAACCAAAGGAAATGGTAAGTGGATATCACTCAAGAACAACACAACGTTCATATATCACTTATCAGCTTAGATCTATTCTGCACATCTACTTATCAGATATAAAACAGTAATGCAATCACAGTATATCAATGGCAGAGATAAAATATGATTCACACACAACACTAAATATATGTGGTTCACCCTCTCTCTAGAGCTACGTCCACAGAACTGTGCTTATGATTTATTAAGATAAAGAATATAGTTCTTGTTTGTGCTCTCAGCTAGAAAATCTTCTTTCTTCTTCTCTCTTTCTCTCCCCTTCCTGTGCACCCAGTTGAAGATCTTACAATACTAGAAGGCTCTCACACTCAACACTTCTCTCTCTTGATACATTAATCACTCACATCAACAATAAAACTAGATCGACAACAATATCGTACCAACTCAATCCAGGTCCTTTAGACCTTTATTTATACATTACAATAGCTCACTGATAGCCTTGGGCCGAAACCTAGGTGTCCAAAACCCTAGATACCAAAACCCTAGGTGTCTAAAAACCTAGGTCAACTTGACCCATGTTTCTAGGGCTCCGCCAGCCTGTCTTTCCTTCCTTCTCATGCAGTGATCCAAAGCATCCAACAATGGTTTTTCTTTCTTGTTGATTTGTCCACGATCCTTCTTCCTTTCTTATTTTTCATTCCTGATCTCCTCATTCAACGACTTGATTTTCCTTACTTCGCATCATCTTTCCTAATATTGTACTCACTTCGACCCAGTAATAATCACTGTCTTTTGTGAAGTTCGCATTCTCCCTTTTCTTCCTTTATCTTCTCTTCATTCCATAACCAAGGGCCAACATGCCCCCAACACTCACCTGTGACTCGTCCCGAGGCACTTAAGATCTGATCCCTCAGTTTTACTTTGACTGCAGACTACATAGTGTAGCCTCTACTTTCTGTTTGATGCTTCCTCTCTTTTCTTTGTGCAGACTATATTTTTTGTGTCTGGTACCCATTTTCAACTGCACTTGGTACCTGGACACTTTTCTTCTATCTTTTACAGAGAGTTGTGAGGAAGTTGGTTGTCATTATACAACTTTAGCTGACTCCCATTTACCAAACCTTCCTTCCATTCTCCATTCAACATTTTCAGTTGTGCAACTCCTCCCTCTGTAACATAACCGATCTAATATGAAACTAGCCAATGTGTTCTGAACTTCCCAGGATGTTTTATGAACTTGCTGTCATATACCAGTACTAGATCACTTTGTTTGAATGCCTTCTTCTTGATGTGCCTGTCATAATAGGCCTTCTCTTTTTCCTTCTGAACCTGTTGATGGAATCCTAGAATGAATCTATCTTCCTCTAGTTCAACCAGCTGGGCAAGCCTCTCTTGAACAACACCAGGGTCGTCCATATCTATAAAGGCATCTATTCTTAGGCTCAGTACCAAATATTCCATTAGAACAACAACTTCAAGACCATATACCAACTTGAAAGGGGTATGTATTGTTAGTTTTTTTCAAGTAGTTCTATAGGCCCATAACACTACTGGTACTCTCAAATCCCAATCATCCCTATTCACACTGCAAATCTTGGTTAATGTTGTTTCCAAAATCTTGTTGAATGGTTCAACTGTCCCATTTTCTTGTGGATGGTATGACATGCTCTTCTGATGGTGGACTGCAAATTCTTCAGTCAGGGATTCAACTGTCTTATTGATGAAATGTGTTCCTTGATCGCTCATAAGGATCTTTGGGCATCCAAACCGGGTTATGATGTCATCAAATATGAAGTGCGCAGCTATAGTTGCACTACAGTCCTTGACTACTCTTGCTTCAGCCCATCTGGTCATGTACTTTGTAGCTGTAATTATGTACCTTGCTCATGTGCACTTTTTTGGTGGGTTTATAGGTCCAACAAAGTCAAAGGCCCATTTCTTAAATGTTTTTAGGGTTAGTTGTGGTGCCAATGGAATTTTGTCTCTTCTAGATGGTTTCCCAACTCTTTGGCATACATCGCAAGCTCTGTTATAGTGTTTAACATCTCTTTGTAAGGTAGGCCACCAAAGGCCATCTCTCAAAACCTTCTACGTAGTTTCTTTTCCTACATAATTTCCTCCTATGATGCCTTAATGATCATCTGCAAGGATCAATGGTCATTCTACCTCCATAACACACCTTCTCAATATCTCATTAGGTCCCATCTTGCATAGATGTCTGGCTATAAGTGAGAAATCTGCAGTGCACACTACTAGTTGTTTCTTCTGAGGAATTGTGTACTCACTAGGTGCCATTCCTGTTGATAGGAACTGGACTATCTCTGCGAAGTGGTCATCGATATTTCTAATGGCTAGTAGTTGTGCATCAAGTAGTGTATCCTCCAAACTGGTGGGCTCTTTGCCATGTTCCATCCTTGACAAGTGGTCAGGACCTTTGTTCATTTTCCCTAGCTTTACTAGGATCTCAAAATCATATTCTTGAAATAGCATAAGCCATCTACATATCCTTCCCCCCAACACTAGCTTGTTGACTAGGTATTTCAGCCCAAAGTGATCAGTAAACATTTTAAAATGCCTGCCCAAAAAGTAGTGGCAATTTTTTTTTAAATACATACACCATGGCTAACCCTTCTCGCCCAGTGGTGGTGTAGTTTATATTTGCAGTTGATAGCTTCTTGCTAGCAAAATCTAATGGGTGGTCAATTTCTCTTGTTCCCGGTTGTGCTAACATAGCTCCTAAAGAAACATAAGACACATCGACATACACATGAAACTCCTTGGTCCAATCCGGGAAAACCAGAATGAGTGCAGTAACCATTTTCTATTTTAGTGTGTCAAAGCTCTATTGGCATTCTTTTGTCCAACTAAACTAACAATCCTTCTTCAACAAATTCTCCATGGGTGTTTTAATCTGAGCATACCCCTTGATGAACTTTATGTAGTAGCATGTGTGTCCTAATGTAGTGCGCAACTATTTGACTGACATAGGAGGGGATAGATCAACTATAATGATGATCTTCGATGGATCTACCAACAATCTTTGCTTGCATACAATATGTCCTAATAGGACTCCAAATGATGAAAATAAAATGCATTTCTTCCGGTTCAAAGAAATTTGGCACTGCCTGCATTTATCCAACATTAGCCTTAGACATTGAATATGATTCTTCAATAAACCAAAGACAGTCCAATCATCAAAATATGATTCCAAAAATTTATGCAAAAATTCCTTGAATGCTTCGACCACCACCCTGGAAAATATGGTTGCAGGGTTCTTCAATCCAAATGGCATTATTATGTATTGGTAGGATCCCCATTCTGTTGCAAATGTGGTCTTATGACGATCTTCCTTAGCAATTTGAATCTGACGGTATCCTGAAAATCCATCTGTAAAAGAATATACTTTCTGGCCTCCCACATTGTCTAACACTTCGTCCATGAATGGTGTAGGGAAGGGGTCATGTAAACAAGCATCATTCAGCTTCCTGAGATCTATGCATATCTTGATTCCTCTTGTCTTCTTGTCTTGTACCACCATAGGCCCAATCCACTCTGACTCTTCGATAGATTCTATAATCCATACTTCAAGCATTGTGTCAAGCTCAATCTTCAAATTTTCCTTATATTTAGGGTTTAGTCTGTAAGGTCTCTATTTGACTGGTCTAGCATCTGGATTCAAAGGAATCCTCATCTCACCCATAGGCCATTTAATTCCCTTCATATCAGTGAACTTGGTTGGAAACAAGTCTTGATATTCATGCAGTAACTCTGTAATTTTGTCAATGGTGGCAGCATCCCAATAATCTCCAACATTTGCAAACTTTGGCATCTGCTCTGTTCCAATATTGACTTTCTTAATCTTAATCGACTGTCCAATAAATGGTAGCTCAACTCCAGGTCCTTCCACGTCTCTTTGGCCCTCTGTTTCTGCAATGTTCACCTTCCTAGGATCATCATCTTCATCGTCATTGATGTTGTAGCAGCCCTGCAATTTCTGGAGAGGTGTAGTCCATTCTTCCTCTTCTTGTCCATTTTTCCTCTTCTATTTCACAATCTGTAATGCTTAATCTACTGATGGGTATTGACTTTCAAATAAGAAGGTAGTTATGAAATTCTGAGTCATACCTTCCCAATCTGTAGTGATGAGGTGCAACTCTGCTTGAAGGTACCAGTTGATAGGGGTGGTGTCCAGTGTATTAATGAATTTGTCCACCCACTATTCTTGCGGAAGGTCGTTCCAGGCATCTTCACAGTTTCACACACGGTCCTTCGAGTAGGTTCAACCTATGTACTGAACTTCACAGTCTTCTACTTGTGTTGAGAACCTCGCTGTCATTAGGGTATGACACTATATTGAATTTGTAATGTTACTTTTGTGTGCCCCCCACCATCTTGTTGGTGTGGCTTTCAAGGCCTCATCCATTTCCAATAATCTATGTTGTATTGGTACACTCTCTTCAAAGTACGAAAATAATGTTTCTAAAGGATTATGACCATCAAATGTGTTTAAGTTACTTACTATTGTGCCAATCCAACGAACTTCTCTGGTTAATCTAGCACATCTTCTTGTAGATACTTCATACATCTTTTTCTGCCAATTCTCCAATGCTTATTCTGAGTCTTTTGAACATGCACTCTCACTTCACCAGCTTAGTTTCCTGTCGATTGTAGGATTAATGTAATCCTGTTGTCTGACTATTAGCTTAAATATATTTTCTAGTGCATATGCGTGGTATCCTTCTTTGATAGGTTTTGTGTATCGCTGACCTTCATCTGGATCTAAAGGTGTAATGACCCTAAGGCCATCTCTTTCAAAAGTCATGCGTCTCTTCTTTAAGTCAACAATAGTAGAGTTATTGAAGGCCCAATCAATTCCTAACAACGCCGTGTAAGGGAAGTTGTCATCAACTATTTCAATTACCTCAAAATATGTGAATGTTCTTACTCCATCTATGTCCACAGGGACATTCTCCAATCGTCCAATTGGGCTGACAGCTTGCTGATTAGCCATCCTAATCCTGATAGGGGAATAGTTCAACTTCGATTTTCCCATCAGTTCCCAGGTTTACTTCATCATGACATTGACCTCCGACCCTAAGTCGAGGACTACATAATCTATCTCATATTCTCCTATTTAAGCATTCAAATGTAATTCCTTATTTTTACTTCTCTTCTTACCGATTTGGTGTACTTCCCTATTCAGTAAGGGGTCTATCTTTCCTAGATCATATTGTTTGATTAAAGTTTGTAACTCTTGTACAACGCTTTCATCCTGAATCAACTTGATACAAGTATATAAAAATTCCATGAGCTTTCTTACATATTTTCCTTCTTTTGGCGAAGTAGAATGATCAAATGCCAGAGGCATTCCATATTGTCTCACTTCTAGTCTTGTCTTTGATTAAGAGCCTTGGTATCCTTTGAATTATTTACTGGCTTCCTCAAATATTTGTCTTTCTCTCTTTGCATCAAAGGATTGTGTCTTATGTGTAGCTTTCCTGATTCCTGAATCTTCTGTGGTCTTCCCTTGGGTCATTCTGTCATCTCCTATAACAACATCTCCTCTTGTTATAACAACGAATCTAGGGTCTTCTCCATGAGGCTCAACATATATCAGTTGCACTTGTGGGTTCTGCCAAGGTTCCCATCTTTCCTAAATCTTAGCTAGTAGCACTGGACAATCTTCTATAACATGGTCAAATGAGCTTCAGTAGCTGGAAGTAGTATAAGGGTTCTGACAATCCATTGCAAGGTTTCCTGGTTGTGTGCAATTATAATAGATGATCTATCCTCAACATTGACCCATTCCTCCTCCTCTTCCGCTTCCTTTGAATCCACCGCGAGGATTAAAGTTTCCTCTCCCAGTAGAGTTATATTGCATAGTGTTTCCTTCTTGTTGTACTTCACCTTGAATCTTATATATGTCTCTCAACCTTTCATGCATGAGATTGTAATCCTTACAATCCCTATCATCATGTCCTACGGACTTACAGAATGTACAGTACAAATTTGTATGTGTTTGAACATACTTTTGCATGTAGTAGCACTCACCAGGGCAATGTATGTTTCTTCATACATCGCACCAAGGTAAGGTGACTTGCTTCAAATGGCTCGGAGCTTCAAAAGCCAAGTATTCATTAAATAGAGGGAAATTTTCCTTGTCATGGAGTTCTGATCTACATCTGACACACCATATGTATTCTCTTTTGTCTTTTCCCTTGTCTTTCTTCATATCTTCGACCTGCAGAGACAAACTAGTTAGCTGACTCAATATCTGGCTCATACATGAGATGGATTCTCCCATAGTGGTTGATTCTAACTTCATGGAGATCTCCAGTGCCTCAGATTGCGAAGCAATGTTCTATTACATCAGGGGAACTCTGATGTGTGGTATAAGGGCATCAATGAATCATTCCTTGTTCTGCTCGTCAGGGATTTGAAAGGTCAATCGGCATGTTAAGGTTTTGAATCTATGATCAAATCCCCAAACAGGTTTGGCCACCTTGTTGTTGGGAAAAACACCCTATGGACTAGCAAAATAGAGTTCAGACTTTGCATGTATATTTGAACGAATAGAAACTATCTTCTACCTACATCCCTAGATTTAAATCCCTTTTCCTTAGTAAATGCATGGAAAGGATCACCTACCTTATTACCGGTGTTCAATGTTGATCCTCTGTTGTGCTTGATTACTTGTTTGCGTTGCTCCTTCCAAAGATGACCTGCACTCAAGAAAAACAACAACTATGCATGCATGCTACTTCTATACTCAAGGGTTAGAAATAAAACATAAACTAATCAAACCATAGATAATTCATGAATTGGGGCGGGAAAAGCATTCTCTTTATTATTTAAAGTGAATCAACTTACAAAAGCTGAGACCGACCACTGCTCCTTGAACCTGATCCTGGGCTCCTCTTCTTCTGTCCTTCAACTACTTTGCGTTAAATCTCCTTTGGCATGAGGAAAGGCTAAAGGGTTGGGACAATGGAATACGTAACTAGGCAGAGTTTCTTCACTATATTTTTTCCTCCTCCAAATGGTACCCCTACCCCTTCTTTTATAGGCTAGAAGGAGCTAGGGTTTTGGACGAACCCTCGACCATGCATGGCCGGGAGTTTCAGTTAACTCACCCATAGCTTTTTGTTCCATCGACAACTTTCCTTTTTTCATTCTTTAGTAGGTACACACGGGCTATTGTGAGCCAGCCAGCGTGTACACGTGTGCAGTAATGGGTTAGAGCACATGGGCATTTACACGAGAGGATTTTCAAAGAGCTGTTCAGCAGAGTTTTGGCAAAGAAGGGAAATGAGTTGGCCTAATGCCAGGTAAGCATATGTGGCGCAATTTAGGGTTATAACAGATGCCCCCTAATGTGTGAGGTCAGAAGAGCATCTGATGGCCGAAATACATTACCAATCTTTATTGACGTGCTGAACGAGTGAGCCCAAGGATTAGGAACCAGGAGGTGTCGTCCGCAAAATAAAAAATGTCTCACCAAGGCGGGCATACCCATGCTCAGGATAAAATAGAACCATGGCTACCAATCAAATACACTGTAGATCCATGTTAAATAACTATAAAGAGTAGCCGCGAACAATACACAGCGGAGCTACATCTTGAAATTAGAAAGATATACATGTAGAGTATCCATCTTCCAGAAGCTGATTCGGCCTGACGACTAGAGATGAGATCTTCAGAGCTCGAGCAACAATTTCAAAATCTTCAAAACTTGGGTAGGAGTGTAATATGAGTGTATGACTGCACTACCCAGAGGTCTTCAACAATTATTCGGTCATTGACATGATAATCTTGATGATCAGACGGAAGGCTTCAATGATTTCAAACAAGGACTTGATTGGGTATTCGGGATAGCTGGGTATGCGTACAAGAGGCATTTTGTAGAGGGGCCGACTCAGGCTTAGTGACAAACTTCCCTTGGACAATAGCACAACACGTGATGAGACTCAGGCAACATATATGTTAATCATAAGTCTACGAAGCAGGAGGCAACGCAAACTCTCCATATGTTTGGAAGAATAACCAAACGATGGAGGACACAACTCTATATAGTGAGAAAAGCTTCCTAAGGTCGTACTACATCCCATAGTCTGATGATCAAACAGATAGATGTGCTTTATCCAAGGGCGACTCATTATGCTGCCAATAAAGAAAATACTTTTCCCATCCTCTTTTTGGGGTATATTTGATTTTTTTGTTCTTTTTGATAATTTTCTAAAAATAATAAAGGAATATTACGTTACAATGGAGGAACGAGTATTGAAAACATACAAGCTCAAGACACAAGGACAAGACTGATGTTCTGGTAAAATAATACTCGGGAAAAATCCTCCAGCGGCCAAAGGTGTTAAGACGTAGAAGCAAACTGTCACAAGGTTGGTGGATAAGGTATGCAAATGCAGTTGATAAAACACACAATGGTAATGTCCTTCGATGTAAGTTTAACGAGCCCAGATAAGGTAAGCTCGATGGTTTTTCATATTTAGAGAGTCTGAAAAAACATAAAAGGAGACTCCATTGGGGTACCTTTTTCGAAGATAGTCTAATCGGTTCAAAAAAGGGATAAACTAGCACCGATTAGACGTCGATTCAAAACCATTTTAACGAGTGTGACAAGGACAAGATCACTCGACTATTTTTTCACTTTTAAGGAGTCTGAAAAAGGCTTAACTATGGACTCTGTCAGGAATATTCTTTTGGACCAAATTAACAAGTGTGAAAGAATAAGGTCACTCGGTGATATTTTCAATTTTAGGGAGTCTGAAAAGAGCTTAACTATGGACTCCAGGGGGGTTTCTTTTTCGTAAGTTTAGTCCCTCAGGCCCAAAAGAGGAATAAAATTATACCTGAGAGTACTCTTCTAAAGAATGAAAATTCGATAGAGTATACCTTTGTTCGTACAGTTGATCGTCCGGACCGAAAAAGGGGTAAACTACCGTTGGACAGACGTGACTTCAAATTTCAGTTTAACAAGCGTGAAAGGCCACAAGATTGCTCGACAATCTTTTCATATTTGGAGGGTCTGAAAAGGGCTTAAAAGGAGACCCGTTTATTTTTTTGGGAGTCCTGAGGGTGAGACAAAGAGTGAGGAAGAATCATGCAAATAAGGCTCAAAATCATATTCAGGAAAGAATATAAGGACTCTCAAGCCTACAGTGTTTTAGAGACGACATGGACACCATAATGCAACCAGGACCTACCTAGGGCATCCATGTTCTAGTAAGCTCTACCGCCAGGTTGCGACACTTCTAATGCATATATGATGGTTCTGTGTCACAACCTAACGGGATCGATATTATAGCAGAGGAAAAAGACAATGCGACGCAAAAGTTGGGGTAATAACCTAACCTATATGCTCAAGTTGATTCTTGGAAAAAAATTTATGGACCGTCAAAATTTTCTCAAAACTCAAAAAAGTGTCCCAATACCCGATCAAATCCCTCCCATATACCTCCATAATCACTCAAAATGGTTTTTGGTATAAAGAAACTGATAAGGGAGGCCAAAAAAGTGACAAAAAGAGGCCAAAAAGTCTATAAATAGAAGTTGGTAGCTCATTATCACCATTGTTGATTTGAAAATTGACTCTGGAGCCAAAAGACCCCCTTT
>ML780151.1:353906-366914 GCA_009831015.1 Picea engelmannii | reverse complement strand
AATGGTTTTTGGTATAAAGAAACTGATAAGGGAGGCCAAAAAAGTGACAAAAAGAGGCCAAAAAGTCTATAAATAGAAGTTGGTAGCTCATTATCACCATTGTTGATTTGAAAATTGACTCTGGAGCCAAAAGACCCCCTTTGCTAAAAACGGTGATTCCGAGAGCTATAGTGGACGAAACGCACTTCCGCTTGGACCAAGTAAGTACAAACTCCCTTATCTAGCTATTCAATTCCTCAATTTTGTTTTTAAGTTCATTTTTTTGGGTGGGCGCCTACCTTAAAAAAGTCAGCCCTACGTACACGTGGGATGTCTCTGGACAGGCTGCTTGTACACGCGGGCAGAGTAAAGGTTTCCCGTGTGTACACGCGATTGTCGCCTCGACAGCTCGTGTGGACCCCCCTTTTGTAGATAAAAGTATTAAAAAGAAAGTGCTGACCCTCCCGAATCTTGTTTTGTTGGCAGGATGTATGTCTAGTGGAGGGAAAGAGAGCATGAAGTAATCAGTGAGTTGGTTGCATGTAACACCCTTTTCCCCCTAGTTTGTAAAAATAATTGGACTGCCCAAGAACTATGGCAAACTCATGAATGTGAATTTGTGATGTAAATGGACCTTGAGGAAAAGGCCAATAAATGTGAATAACATTATGAATTTTATTACAGGACTGCTGAGAGGGGATGTGCAGAAAAAGAGACCACGATGGTGGTGGAAGGCACCTGGAAAGGTGGCGTTAACTTCCACCAAGAATTAATACCGTATTTGGGCTCCACTGGCCCAGAGAACCAAAAGTGGCTCACTGGCCCTGAATTAAATGTCTCACAGGCTGGTAGGTAGATGGCTTAATGAGGGATGGGAGGTGAACCGCCCATCCGTAGAGCAATCAGGCCCGACCAGCGTGAGGGTAATCACACCACACGCAACCTCGCAAGAGGATAAGGCATGGGGTAGAAGCGATTGGGGTAGATGCGAGGGGCAGAAGATAACTCTTGCAATATGTAGAGTGAGTGATAGCAGAGAGGAAGGAGAGTAACCTTCACTCCTGGTCACTGGCAAATAGAGACGCAGTCTCACAACATCGTGGTCTCAGCTCGGGGGTGGCTAGTGGTAAATCTGCTGGGAGTCGCTAAGCCTACGGTTGGGTGGAAACGAGTACCCCTCTCAGCAGTTGCATAACCCTTGGTGTTATTTCTGATAAGTGTTTTTCCTATGGCATCTTGAAGTATATATATATATATATATATATATGTTTATTCTGATGATTATTCCCATAAGCTATGAATGAATTCATTGTAAGAATGTCAATAGGATGTTTTGATCAGTACTAGTAGTTGTATATTTGTATGGAAGAGACTATATATGGCATATGTCCACATGATTTGTTATTTACATGCGTACCAAGCTAATTCAGACTTCATGTATGGTTCTTGGGTGGATGATACCCTTATCTGCCTCAGATAGTACCCCGAGTGAGTCTCCCCATAGAGATACCTTCCTTGAAAAGCCCATCAGGTACTGGAAAGGCGATTGTGAAGGCGTAAGGCCTTGGTAACACTACATGAAGAGGAATAACCCTCTTGAAAAACCTGAGATGGTAGCATAAGGATGAAGTAATGAATTGATGGACGAGATTAGATTGGGAAATCTGTGGTCACTTATGATCGTTAGATTTGGTAAGAGGAATCTGGAGTGTTAAGTGTATTAACCCAGATAGGTATTAAACGATGGACGAGATTTCGTTAGGGAATCTGTGGTCACCCACGACCATTAGATTAGTAGGAGAAAGTAGGGCGTTAAATGCCTTACCACTTTGTTTTCCTGTATCTTCGTGGCTAGTGAAGAGTTTAGGACCATGGATCCCCAAGATCCATGAGAGTATATGGATAGTGGATCTTTCCACGTTTAGGAAGTCATGGGAGAGCCAACGAGATAGAAATCTATTTGAGCCGTCATATTTCAGCTGAAGAACCCGACAACCGTTGGATCAGACAGAAGAAATCTAAGGGTTAACACGCTAGGGGATCAGGACTTTCCATTGTGGAAACCCTGGGATAGATATTAGCCATCCGATTGACAGAGGCCACGCGTTGTGAGATCTCCAATTTTGGGAAATCGGGAATCGCGGAATAGGGATTCCTGTTGACAAGGGATCGAAACTTTCCATTGTGGAAACACCAGAATATATCTGAGCCGTCCGATTAATGGAGGCCACATGTCGCGAGATCTCCCATTTCGGGAAATCGGGAATCGCGGAATCGGGATTCCTGTTGACAAGAGATCGGGACTTTCCATTGTGGAAACCCTGGGATAGATATGAACCGTCCGATTGACGGAGGCCATGCGTCATGAGATCTCCCATTTCAGGAAATCAGGAATCGCGATATCGGGAGTCCTGGTGACAAGGGATCGGGACTTTCCATGGTGGAAACCCTGGAGCAGTTGTGAGCCGTACGATTTAAGGAGGTGACGTGTTGAGAGATTATCCGTTTCGGGAAATCGGGGATTCGGGAGTTCCACTGACAAAAAATCGGGCTCTTGCCTTGACAAATCCCGACACATAATGTCGAGATGATAGCATGTGGCTAAGTCCTGATGAATGGACAAGATTTGTTCAAGAAATCTTAGGGTCCGTAACGACCGTCCGATGTGAGGAAGAGATGTCAGTTTTACGCTGGGGCACAGATGCGCATTAGGGTAAGTAGCGAGTAGATCTGGATGGACAGAGTCCACCCACCCAGATCTACGGCTGAGGATGCATTCCGGAGCCCCCTTTCCATTCTACTTTTAAGGGGTAGGGGGGTTTGGAATTGGACGCGTAACTCTCGAACGGTCGAGATTAGTCCATCATGATCAACGGTGCTCAGGTGGATTCCAAACCCCCCTTTCCATTTTGCCTTTAATGGGGGGGGGGGGTTCCGGAATAGTGTGGCGTGTGAAGTGCCCCCCCCTCTTGTCATATCGACTACTGTGTCACATTTCCCTCTCCGCCACCTGTATTCCACTTCACCATGCAACGGGGCCATTTCTCATTCGCTGTTCTCTAGCCCTGTCGCGGTTCGACGGTTGCCAAGTCAAATGCCTTGATGTCACTGTAGCGCTGAGGCGCGAAATATGAAAGAGGTACTGCGTTTATTCATACTGTTATCATGACCCACGACCACATGGGGGTGGGGAGAGAGGAAGAGCCAGCTTACGCTAATCCTCCATGGATGTTTAGGTTTTCCAATTCGGCAGAAAACAATAAAAATCCGATTTAGGTAGTGGGTATGCGACATTGTGGCAGATCTGAATGTCGTGGCCGTGTTGATGCAATGCAGTTTACTAAAGTTCTTTATGTGTCCATTTATGCATGCACAACCAAGGCTACTGAATGCCTTGATCAACTACTGTCACCCTGATAGAGAGGCTTTTATGCTAGAGGGGCAATCACTGGTGCCCACCACCAAGGATATTTATTTTTTGACTGGCCTCTCAAGGAGAGGGGAACCAGTCAACTTTAAGACGTTTCCTGTGGGACCGAGTAAGATCTCGAAACTGATAGTTGAGCACTGTGAGGCTGGGAATGACCGTGCGGGCTCCCAGGTACCTATCAGTAAGATCACTAACCTATCACTGCAGGCGATTATATTACTAATTGGGCGGATTACCGGCTGTGCAGCCTTGCATCAAGCTTCTCGCACACAGATGAACTGTGCGATCCAGTGCTTGAATGCACAGATTTTTGACTGGAGTACTACATTACTGGAGTGCATGAAGAGGCAATTGACAGATTGCCAACAACGGACACAAGGGAATTTCAGGTTCGAGACGATCTTGTGTTCATTTTTCTTGGAGAGAGTTCTGAGATTTAGCCCTCAGGAAGTAGTACGAAGACATCAGGCCTCATTTCCTATAGTGTGTAGATGGATAGTATTACTACCGTGATAGGGTGGTGGAAGGACCAGTGAGTCCTTCGATGATGCATTCTTTGCATGGCTGTCACGGCAGATCCCTGTGATCGAGGACTACCCATATGCAGGGATAGATTTTTCTAGAGATCCTGAGATACCCGTGCCTCCTGGTGAGGAGCGAAGGGAGATGGGTAAGTCTCCACCTTCATAGTTTTTTGTTTGTATATGTAATTTTTATGTCATTTTTGTGATATATATCATTTTTTTGTATGCCAGTTTATTTGACGGGTAAACGTTTGTTGCATGTAGATGTGGGACCCGTGCGACCTACCGATTATGCATGGAACAGGCGTCGTCCTCGGCCAGAAGCCACAACTACCGCCACTAGAGGAGCAATAGTAGCAGGGAACCTCCCAACCGGGGAGGCTGAGAGAGTCCTTAGATGAGTTGAGCGGAACTTCACTGCACTCACTCGCACAGTCCCGATGGCAGAGATAGAGGACCTGCCACCATCCATGCAGCCTCATGTCATGGGGGCACCTCGGACGTGGGTTCAATTATTTAGGCGTTTAGCCCATGATGTGGACTATTATAACAGGGCCCATAGGCCTTGAACCTATGTAGACTTTTGACATGCCACGAGCACTTACTTGTATATATTTTTTGAGGGCATAAGCCTTGTGACTCATTTATTAGTCCCATTTTTTAGGCGCTTGTGTCCATCTATGTACTCTGGTTGTTTTATGATGTTATATATGGTTTTTTTTTTTATCTTTTGTGTCTTAAGGATCGCGTGTGAAAAAATGTATTTACATGCTTATGTCAACGTTCTTTCATATGTGTGCAATATGCCAATCTAAAATTTGATTAGATAGAGTATCTATAATTTGGTTTAATCTCCTAGGAACATGAAAATATGTAATATAATCAAAGTTTCATTCTAAGAGACGTACCCTAAGGAATCGTCGGTGTAAAGTTGGATCATGAACCTAGTATACTCTGTTTAGTTGCGACACAACCAATTGAGCGTCGAGATAGACCCAAAGATGAGAGATACCCAATGACAAGGTGTCATGAAGCAACTCAATAATAGCACTATACTCAGCGACATTATTTGTGGTGTCACCTAAGCATATACCTCTGGAAGATAACAACTAGCCCTGAGGTGTAAAGATTACCCAAGCTACGGAGGCAAGCCTCCGTGTGTGCTGAATAGCACCGTGTGAATACCCAATGAACACCTTGGAATCACTTGACATTTGCCATATTGATGAAAGATAACATCAATGACATGTCCATAACACTTAAAAGAAACTTAAAAAGTAATAGTACAAAGACTATACATATGCTACAAAAATTTACCCATAGTGACCTGTCTATGAGTAATACTTCTTGAGGTAGAGCCCATTTCTAGGCTCCACCAAAGAATTCCCTTCAAAATCAAAAAAATGATAAGAGCCCTTTTTTAATACCTCTTTTATGATGAAGGGTCCGAACCACATGGGTTTAAACTTTCCTGCCCCCAGGGGGTCCTTATCTTGGTCATAGACTAGGACAAGGCCGCCCTCAGAGAAAATTCGAGGACGAACGGACCTATCGTACTGACACTTGACCTTATGTTTGTGAGCCTCATTGGCCAAAGCTGCATCACGACACTACTCATTGAGCTGCTCAAGGTGTATTGACCGTTCTTCAAGTGGAGAAGTGCCTGGCAATAATTGTACTGCCAATTTTAGAGATGGGATCTGACATTCGATGGGCAAGACTGCCTCCAGCTCGTAAATGAGTTAAAGGTGAGAAATCGGTTGCAGTCTTAACATATGTTCGGTAATCCCATAATGCCGAGTATAACATCAAATGCCAATTTGACTTGGCTGAGTTGATAGTTCGTTGTAGAATAGTCTTAAGAGTTTTGTTTACAACTTCCACCTGCCCATTGGCTTGGGGGTAGTAAGGTGATGAATGCTCCTGCCGTAACCCAAGCTTTGATGTTAAGTCGGTCATCATTTGGTTTTGAAAGTGACTGCCATGGTCAGTGACAATCTCTCTCAGGACGCCAAACCTTGCGATGATCTGGTTGAATAAGAAGAGAGCTGCAGTCTCTCCATCATCTTTAAATGTTGGCATAGCTTCGACCCACTTAGTGAAGTAGTCGACAGCTACGATGATATAGTGGTGCCCCCTTGCTAATGGGGGGTTGCATGTAGTGTAATCAATCCCCCACTTAGTGAAGGGACCAACTGTGATGACAAGAAACATAGGAGCGGGATGTGCCCTCATCTTCCGAGAGAAGATTTGGCACGGATGGCACTTATTGACCGATTCGATACAATCTTTGATAAGTGTCGGCCAGAAGTAACCTGCTCGTAAAATATTTTGGGCTGTTGCCAACCCAGATAAATTACCACCACAATCTCTAGTATGGAAATCATTGAGCATGATTATGGCCTCCTCATGAGTGAGACATCGACGTAAGATGCAGTCTACACCTCTCCAATACAGCGTATCATCGAGTATGAGATAATTTTTAGCCTGATGGCGTATCCTCCGACGTTCGTCACGAGAAGCAGAGGTGGGGCATTTCAAAGTCTAGAGATAGATAAGTATATCTCCGTACTAGGGGTGTGTAGATGCAATCAAAAACATATCTCCCCGAATAGGCGATTCGTCAGGTACAACGTCACCTGACTCAACCGGAAGTTCTGAAATAAGCTCTGCGAAGACCAATGACTTCTTGGACTTTGCTAAAATGAAGTCTAAGTCAAATTCTTGGAGGATGACTATCCATCTACTGATTTGTCCACCTATAACTCGTCGTGTCAACATGTACTGGAATGGATTCACGATAGTAATGACAGTGGTCTTGTGAAACAGAACATAGTGATGGAACTGTTGAACAACATGAACTGCTGCCAATGCAAGTTTTTCGATATGAGAATAATTGAGTTCCAGTCCTACGAGCCCTCGACTCAGGTAATAGATCATGTATTCTAAGAACGAATCATCTTCCCGAACTAAAACCATGCCAATGGTTGACTCTACGGCAGCTAGATATGATAAGAAATATTTGTTATAGTTAGGTGGCCGTAGCAGAGGTGTAGTATTGAGGGCATGTTTTAGTGCATTGAAAGAGCATTGAGTGGCGTCGTCCCAGAAAAAAGGAATGTCTTTCTTTAGTAAACTCATAAATCGCTTGGTGATTTCGGCATAGTTGGCGATGAAGCGTCGTAATAAGTTTGCCTTTCCTTGTAGACTCTGAAGTTGTAGGATTGTGTGTGGGAGGGGCAACTGAATTATTGCCTCCACCTTAAGAGGATCGACCATGATCCCTGTTGTTGATACGATGAAACCTAACAATTGTCCTGACGTTACGCAGAAGCTACACTTGTTTGGATTCAAGCGAATCCTAAAGTAGCGACAACATTCAAAGATTAGTCTAAGGTGTGTGGGATGATCCATTCGCTTGCGAGAGCGTGATGCTAAATCATATAGATAGGCCTCGACTATATGCTTGAGGTCATGAAAAGAAAAAGACATGGCCTGCTGGAATGTGGTTCCAGCATTTTTAAGGCCAAAAGGCATCTGACGATATGTGAATGTACCCCATGGACAGATGAATGTCATTTTATGTTGGTCTTTGGGTTTGATTTTGATTTGATTATATCCCAAGAAACCGTCCATGAAAGAAAAGGCTTCACAACCGGCACATTCATCAATGATCTGGTTAATAAATGGTGTTGGAAAATTATCTTTGGGACATGCCTTGTTTAAATCATGGAAATCGGTACATACATGAATCGTGCCTTGTTTTTTATTGACCAGCACAGGATTTGACACCCATTGAGTCAAATGGATAGCATAAATAAAACATGCCCTTAGCAATTTCTCAACCTCAACCTTGATGGTTGCTGCAATCTTGGGATTGACTGGATGAAGTTTTTGTCGAACAGGCTTGGCATCAGGATACGTTGTGATTTCATGTTCAACTATTTTCGGATCGATACCTGGCATTTCGTCATAAGACCAGGCAAAAACATCACAAAATTCTTTGAAAAGATCCATGTAAATTTGAATCTCTTCGGGGGAGCAATCCTCTCTGATGAAGACATTCTCCATGACGTTAGGGTTTCGAGAGATGTTGATGGGTATAGTTTCAGCGATAGTCGTCATATTACCCTCAGCATAAATTTCCTGTGTAGCTAAGATATTGATAGGACACGGCTGATATCTTGTTATGGTAACGGTGAATTCTCTTGCTTCGATTCGGCTTAGCTCTGAGAGAAAATATGATCTATGATGAAGATCTTCCCAAGGTTTTTCTGGACTAGTCATTGCTTTGATTACTGCTTCATCAAAAGGTAAGACTAAGTCTAATGAATTGACATTAGCGAGAGAACCTTGAGCCCAAATAGGCTCTAGAAATGGATCTAACTCTTGTGCAGGAGTCGGATCAGGGTTAGCTGAAGATTGTTGGACTAAAGAGTACGCTACCTCAGCGATAGACAAGGGCATGGACATGCCTAAGTGCCCTGTCTCATCCATCGTGGTTGATGGGGAAGGAAGAATCCAAGGATCCTTAAAGTAAGTCATGTGGAACGACGAAACTTGAAAAATCTCAACCTTATGGCGATTAGATATAAATTTGATATCGTCGTGAGGAGGTGGGTAATCAAAGGTACCCATCAAGGATGGGCACAAACCAACTCCTACGTTAATGACACCTGGTTGAGGATTATCAATCATCGGGACCGTGGATACCCCCAAAGCTGGGTCATGTCTGGAGAAAGACAATTGATTGATGGTCACTATTCGGCCCTCGTGTGGATACAAAAAGACTCAAAAAACTGTAGCAACCACAGCTTGCATAGCATATGTCCAACTCTATCCTAACAAGAGGTTATAGTCGAGGGGAGCATCGACTACCTCTACTTCGACACACACGGTTTTCCCTCCTAACTGCACAGGGAAAGAAGGAACGATGCCATGTGGTCGAAATGAATGACCATCGAAAGCAGTGAGGAGAGTAG
The DNA here is from genome assembly GCA_009831015.1 of Picea engelmannii. Lineage (NCBI taxonomy): Eukaryota > Viridiplantae > Streptophyta > Pinopsida > Pinales > Pinaceae > Picea > Picea engelmannii. The sequence goes on along the minus strand of ML780151.1, from coordinate 357,999 downwards.
GTGATGGAGACAAAACGGGATGGCCAATCGCCTTCCAACATGCTAACGACATAACGCATGTCGAGGCGCCCTCGTCGACCACCGTGCATAAAATGTTTCGAGTAAAAATTTTCGTGGGATGTGCCACTACTATATGAAATGCTACATGGTAAGGCAGACGAGGTTTTAAGTCAGTTGTATCTAACATGATGGTGCCTGGATTACAAGTCTCAGTAGAGCCCAAAGTGGTTAACAAGGTTTTCCTCTGAGCAGGGCAGCTTTGGAGGACCTCCAAAGTAGACATCGAACAAGGGGTTTGTGATAAATCCTCCACCACAGAGTAATTCTGGGTGGCCCTTGCATTTGGGTTGTGAGAAGCTTTTTTAAATGCACCCTTTGGAATGTGTGTCATTGTTTCTCCCAACATCTTCTCAATTTGTAGAGGAAGAGATGGGAGGTCAACTTCTTTACCCTTCTCAGAAGCGCTTGGTTTACTATAGTCGTGTGCTCTAGTTGATATGAAAGCATCACCCCTAACCATATATATGTTTGCGTATGAGGGATTGTTTGGAGGGGGGCAGGTTTATTGGCTGCCCCCTTCTGTGCTTGTAGAGGCTTGAGTTAGATTTTTCCCATGTTGAAAGGGATTAGTCAACACTGCTTGTTGTTGCTGTGTGAGAAACTTTTGAGCCTCAACAAGTCGAGGAAAAATATGGGTCGGCTGGTCCTCCGTGCACAAGTTACACAGATACCTCTCCTTCCGTTTTTCTGTGTTGTCCCCGCCAGCATTATCAGTGGGTTTTTTATCCCCCTTACCCTTCTTTCGTTGTTTTTTCTTCCCTTCAGGCTGTTGGGTGGCCTTTGGGTTAGTCGACTACATGGTGTGTACTTCCGACGTTTGGGTAGGGGGAGAAGCCAAAGAAGTAGTTTGGCTGGCCGTTGTGTGTTGTATGGATAACTGTTGCAACTGTTTTGTCAATTTCTCAGCGGGCTTAGTTTGTGCCGAACCAGCAATACCATCGACATGTGGTCCAACTCTCTGTCTAGTTTTATCCAGTATTGAACGTGGTGCATCTGGCATGATGTTGTATAATAAACCAGACTAAGAATAGATGAGATCAAACTGTTGAGCCCTCATGATGGCATCTTCTTCAGAGAAAACCTGGATGTCGCGACGTCTTTGGATAACTGTGGGACCAAAGACTTAAGGAACCACTCAAGCATGAATGCTGGTGGGACTGGTACTTTGATTAAACTCTTCCAATGTCTCCACTCTCGGATATGATCAGAGATATGGTCCGTTGTTGTCTGTTCGAAATTGGTGAGCATCTCTATGCCAACATTGTATCTCACAGGTAACTGGAAATGGTTAAGGAAGGCCATCACCAGTTCGCCAAAAGAAGAGTATCTCGAGCGATCGAGCTCGATGTACCATTTCGTGGCACTCCCAATAAGAGTATGTTGAAACAATCACAACTGTATGGAGTCATCTTTCAATGAGTTAAATGAGCACAAAAGATGAAAGGTAGTCACATGATCACCTGGATCTTCATTAGGCTTGGCCTTGAACTTTGGAATGTCCGAAGGCAACTTTGTCGGCATAGGAGGCCAATGTGGATCGTGACAAATAGGATCATTTAACAACCTTGTCAAATCTGGCAAGTGTAAAGTCGTCATGAATGGTAGTTTGGGTTGCTGTTGATAACCTAGGAAAAAGGGTCCTGGCACCAGGTTGCAATGAAAATTTTGGCTACTGGCCCGGGTTCTGGTAGAAACCATGTCCCTGACCAGGATAAGGATTTTGCATCTGTGGAGACATCATCAGCTGATTTCCCAAAAAGGACATAGAGTCTTGGGCATGCATTGTATTTGAAGGAATTTGGGAAGGATTACCCCATGTCGGTCCTGCAGGGAGAGGCATAGTAGTCTGTCTGGGGTTCCATTGACTGTTGAAAGAATTACCCCAAAATGACATTCCAGAGGAGGGAATGGATCCTTGTCCTGAATTCCAAGGTACTGCTATGTGTGCCCCATGTGCATGAATAGTACCCTACATAGGAGTAGACTGTCCAAAAATGGGGTTGCCCCCAGATGAGAAGGCGGCCGATGAGAAAGTGTTTCTACCAAACGTTTTGTTCCAAGAAAACGATGTCAAACCTATCGACATACTGTGTGCAGGTGGTCCCTGACTCCCGGCTCCAAATAAACTATTGTGTGTAGGTTACCCAGTGGATTGCTGATGCGAACCACCAAGCGAAGGGGACAAAGGAGGGATATGAACTCCTGCGTAAGGAAAAGTGTTAAAAGGGATAGGAGTACCCCCAAGGTGACCTTGCAGAGGAACGCTAGAGCTCCCTGCCCCCAGACCCAAAGTCTGTAAAGTGGAGTAGGTTAGTACAGGACTTGTACCCGAACTAGGCATACCGTATGAGAATGGAGGGCCTATCGCACTAGGTGTGAAGGGGGTTGTGGTTTCCGCCATAGACGGGTTCGATCCACTGTGTGACGTAATTGCGGCCTAGACCATGGTGGCTCGGACCAATGATAGTAGGTTAGGATATGACTCTCCTGTGGTGACAACTGTGGTGGGAATGGAAGAATTCCTAGAAGAAGTAACATCATTTGTTTCCATTGTTGTGTGAGGCACAATATAGCGTTCGTGAAATTGGATTGGTACAATAAACGGTGCCAAGATATCAGTGGTTGGGGTTTCACCCGAGCCAAGAGCAGTTGCTTCAAGGTCCAAAATAGTTGATTCCTCCGGGAGTTGCTCAGGCACAAAGGTTTGTAACCTGGTCACTTCAAAAGACCCTTGTTGGTCTAGCTTCCAGCTTAATGGTGGCAGGGGTGGCTCCAGTGTAACCGGCGGCAGGCCAAGAAGCCTTCGTGACCAGCAGATCTTAGGATCCTCCACTGTGTGAGAATATCCAAGACATGCTAAGGTATTCTAAATGTTCAAAAGTAACACACACTAAAAGAAGCCCCTAAGAGATAAGACAAGCAATCACTAAACTATTTGGAAGAACACTTACAACAACCAACACTAGAGCAACTTACCGGTGCAAGTGAAACTCAAACACGGAAGCACCCTCTAGGTATACTCTACAAAGCATGGCCTGATGTCTATCCTAGGTACCGTGGTATACCCCCACAGTCACCTGTGTATGTCCCTAAAAATATTGGCAACTAGGTTGCCAACATGCAAACAGTCACCAGGCGGGTACAGTCGAAAGTCGAGTAGAGCACAATGAGCAGGGTATCGAGCCCGAAACCTGTCAAGGGTATTGAGATAAAATGGTCTAGAAGACAACTGAGGACCTCGAACGAGATTGAGACCCATGAAGCCCCATGGCAAATGCAAACGACGGAATCCCAAAACAAGCCCTCTATATGTGTTCTCCACTACGATTGGTCTGGCTTTGGAGGGTTTATCTCCACTACCTTTCTACATGCGACCTCGTGGGGGGTCCTGGATAACTTCCACGAAAATGGACTTAGACACTCCCTATCTCAGACTCTAATGTTTGGTTTTGAATGGCCTTGAAGAGTTTCCTCTCCAACCTAATCCAAGGTCCTAGTCCTGAACTAGTTTGTGAACCCTACAAACATAAAAGTCTAGTAGATTTTAAAATTAGCATTGCTTTTATGGATTTGTGTTACGTCAAGGGGTATGAGGGTGAAACTGATGATGTGTAAAAGACGTAAGAAAAAATTAAATGAAAAAGCTGGAAACAAAAAACTTTTACTAAATGCCAAAATTTCAACAACTTTTCACAAAGAAAGATTTTTAATTTCTTTTCTAAGATTTTGGATAGCAAACTCAAAGGAATTTCACTCGACTACGAGCTACTTATGATCTAAGTGAACTGCAAAAACTTGCGAAATAAAAACTTTTCCCTAGCTAACGATGCAGAAACACACTCTTCAACCAAAGAAGAAAATGGAAAAAGATTATTTATTTATTTATTTAAGTGCTAGTACAGCAAGAAAGGGAAAATACCGACAAGTAAAAAACCAAGAAAAAAAATTCTGGCTTAAAGCACAGATCGCAAAGAATCAGATTAAAGAATCACTCAATGGCAATTGTAAAAATAATGACTCTCACGCTTGTCTA
>ML780151.1:316706-353768 GCA_009831015.1 Picea engelmannii | reverse complement strand
CTGAGAGGAATACTTCTTATCAAAGGAGGGGATGACTGCCCCACCCTAAAAAAAAAGTACCCTGTACAAGCACACGATTGTCACTTAAACAGAATGTGTGCAAACGCGTGCTGAACATAGACAGAGGGCCTGTACACACGGGATGACCTTGTACATGCCACGTGTATATCTAAACTCTAAGGAAAAATATGAAAAAAAACAGACCAGACCAGGAAGAGGCCTCTGGTATTGATAACCAGGATCCCTTGAAGGCTTGGATACTTTTTCTAATAGAAAAACAAATAACACAAGGAAAAACAATAAGGAAAAAAACAATCTGAGATAGGACCGTTAGCCAACAAGACTCAGATAGAATTCCAGAAAACCCCCTGAGAATGTGTGATTCTAACATGGAAGAGGAGGAATACCTCTAAGGTTCTCTAAACTCCTACACACTACTGCTATCTCTATAGCTAGAGTTCACATGCGGGCTATAAGAGAATAGGGCGCGGGTACACACGTTCAGGCCTTATGCAGGCCACGTGTACCTCTGTGTGTCCCGAAAAACACAGTCAAGTAGAAGTAAGGGAAAACTGGTATGGAAAACTAGACTCCCTGCTAGCTCAGACCTTAAAGAAATGAACGAAAAAGACAGGCAAAGAAAAACATAAAACCTAGTCTTTAAACTACCCAAAAACTTAAACAAAAATTCCAGGAACCCTAAAGAGTATTCTCCCCAGTATGGTCGCTAATTCTGTTGTTGGGAAAAACACCCTACGGACTAGCAAAATAGAGTTCAGACTTTGCATGCAGATTTGACCGAATAGAAATGATCTTCTAACTACATCCCTAGATTTAAATCCCTTTTCCTCAGTAAATGCATGGAAAGGATCACCTACCTTATTACCGACGTTCGATGTCGATCCTCCATTGTTCTTGATTACTTGTTTTTGCTTCTCCTTCCAAAGATGACCTGCACTCAAGACAAACAACAACTATGCATGCATGCTATTTCTATACTCAAGGGTTAGAGATCAAACATAAACTAATCAAACCATAGACAATTCATGAATTGGGATGGGAAAAACATTCTCTTTATTATTTAAAGTGAATCAACTTACAAAAGCTGAGACCGACCACCGCTCCTTGAACCTGATCCTGGGCTCCTCTTCTTCTGTCCTTCAACTGCTTTGCGTTAAATATCCTTTTGCATGAGGAAAGGATAAAGGGTTGGGGCAATGGAATACGTAAATGGGTAGAGTTTCTTCGCTATATTTTTTACTCCTCCAAATGGTACCCCTACCCCTTCTTTTATAGGCTAGAAGGAGCTAGGGTTTTGGATGAACCCTCGGCCATGCATGGCTGGGAGTTTCAGTTAACTCACCCATAGATTTTTGTTCTATTGGCAACTTTCCTTTTTTCGTACTTTAGTAGGTACACATAGGCTATTGTGAGCTAGCCAGCGTGTACATGTGTGCAGTAATGGGTTAGGGCGCGTGGGCCTTTACACAAGAGGATTGTCAAAGAGCTATTCAACAGAGTTTTGGAAAAGAAGGGAAATGAGTTGGCCTGATGCCAGGTAAGCATATGTGGTGCAATTTAGGGTTATAACACAGCTTCTGCTTGATCTCTTTCAGCTTTGTGATACATTGTGACTCCGACTTGGGTTTCTCGAACTGTGCAATCAATGCATTCTTAATCTGATTCATTGGCTTAGGCTCTGCAACTATTTGGACAAGCTTCATGTACTAGCTCAGTGCATGATCCCTTAGAGTGGTACTAAACTGGGTTCTTTTGACAGCTTCGTCGGTGACATTTTTAATATTCCATATGGCTTCACATAAGAACCAGTGTTGATCAGAATCTTCAGATCCATCTCCCCTAAATATAGGAAGCCTCATCTCATATGCCATAGATCTTGTTAGTGTTCCTGACTGAATATGTGGTGGACTACTATTGATAGTTCTCTAGATGCTCTTGTGATTGGGATTACTCTCGTTGCTTAATATTACTGAATCAACAGGAGGGGTAACAGTACTTACTTCGATGGTCTGTGCAGTTTCTGAGGTTTCAGGTTCTCTTCGACGAAGCTCTTTAGCTTCTCCTTCCTCTGCCCTAGCGGGTTCTGAATGTTCTTCGTTTGTCAGTTCTGCCTCTTCTCCACTGTATAAACCCTCCTCCCCATAGTTATATTTAAATAGGTTTGTAAGGTGAACTTCTCAGAACACTCTCCCACTGCACGTATGTCCAGCGTATGTGTCACTGTCATTGTCTGAATTCTTGAACATTAGCCTTTCTTGATCTGACCAATCTATTGTATCTTCAAGATGTTCTTCTCATGCAATAGCATCTTGATTCTCAGCTTTAGAAAATGCAAATATTTCCCTTTGGGTCCCTTAAAGAAATATCTCTCGGCTTGGCCGTATGATTCTACTATGTCAACAACGAACTTTGTGATGTACCCACCAATGTTGTTATCAAACCAGTGATCTACTGCTCATGATACGGTGCTATCAACTCTTTTGACCTTCTTGATCAACTCCGACATCCAAACCATGGGAGGTCTAGATTAGATCTCAAACTGGGTATTTGCTAATCTAGCTAGCCACTCATATAGCTCCTGATGGATTCCTCCAAAGAAAATTTCATGTATATCAGTAAAGATATATTTCTCCAGCCAATCTTCTGAGCTAAGATTAGGGTTCTTTTTCTGGGCTTCAGCAAAGTCCCTTTCTTGATATTCTATCTACTTTTGAATGTCTGTCTTCAATGGAAACCACCTTGACATTCCCTCAAGAATATTCATGTCTCGGCAATGGAACCATTTGTTGGCACAAAGAAAGACCTAGGTTTCAACTCCAAGAGCGCACCAAAAATCCCTAACTACTAGCCCTTTCAGCAACACCTGCGAAGCATATGCAGTGTCACTTGAGGTATCTATGAGGGGGTTGAAGGACAGAGATGTCTACAACCAAAGGAAATCTCAAGTGGATCTCACTCAAGAACATCACAATGTTCATATATCACTTATCATCTTAAATCTATTCTTCACATCTACCGATCAGATCTAAAATAGTAATGCAATCACAGTATATCAATGACAGAGATAAAATACCAGTCACACACAACACTAAATATACGTGGTTCACCCTCTCTCTAGGGATACGTCCACAAAACTGTGCTTATGATTTATTAAGATAAAGCATATAGTTCTTGTCTGCGCTCTCAGCTAGCAGATCTTCTTTCTTGTTCTCTCTTTCTCTTCCCTTCCTATGCACCCAGCTGTAGGACTTGACCTTCACACCCAGCTAAATATCTTACAATACCAGAAGGCTCTCACTCTTAGCACTTCTCTCTCTCGATATAGTACTCACTCACATCAACAATACAAGTAGATCGACAACAATATCGTACCAATCCAATCCAAGTCCTTTATACCTTTATTTATGCATTACAATAGTTCACCGATAGCCTTAGGACAAAACCTAGTTGTCCAAAACCCTATATAACAAAACCCTAGGTGTCTAAAACCCTAGGTCAACTTGACCCGCGTTTCCAGGGCTCTGCTAGCATGTCTTTCCTTCCTTCTTGCACGGTGCTCCAAATCATCCAATGGTGGATTTTCTTGCTTATTGAGTTGTCCACGATCCTTCTTCCTTTATTATCTATCATACTCGATCTCCTCATTCAACGACTTGCGTTTCCTTACTTCATGTCAACTTTCCTGATCTTTTGCTCACTTTGACCCAGTAACAATCATCGTGTCTTCCATGAATTTTGCATTTTCCCTTTTCTTCCTTGATCTTCTCTTTCTTCCATAATCAACGGCCAATAGATGCATTAGTTCATTAGATTTAATAACATCAAAGAACATACCCAAATAGAGATCGACGCAGTAACAACAATGATTAAGCATTTCAACCACTTATCACATACCATTAAGTTAGATCTAACATTCATTTATCTTTCACACAAGTAAAGCACTAAGCATCAACAGATCTATCTATCATACATAATCATCAATCATTGGGAAGATTCATAACATACACAACATAACACAAAGAAAACCAAAGATACAAGATATACGTGGTTCAACCCAGTGTGGGGCTATGTCCACCAACTGCTTCATCTTCTTTATTATTCTTCAATCTCTTACATTCAGTGCCTCATGTGCACTAAGCCACAGAGTTGAGCTTCGTATATGACAAGAGATCTACGCACTGAGTGCCAGATCCTCCTTCCAAACTAGATCAAGGCACATAGCCTACTCTCTATCAAGCACAGAGCCTTAACACATGTACATTTTGTTGCGCAAAGCACTTGCACTTAGCTACTGAGACTTCTCACTACTACTTCACTACTTCTACCATATAGTCTTACTTATTTATACTTTTACAATCCCTTACAATAAGTCTTAATCATGGGTAAACCCCATGGGCTGACATCCCATAACCCATTACAAAACCCTAAAGAACCCTTTACAAATCCTGCAAAATCGGTGAGATCCATGATCTCAGATCTGCCTGGGCACTCCATCTTTGACCAGCTTGTCAAAGTCCAAAAGTGGTCCAAACCTGACCAAGGTTTCCTCAAAACTTGGTTGAGGGCCAACATGCCCCCAACACTCACCTGTGACTTGTCTCAAGTCACTCAGATCTGGTCAATGCTTCTTCAAAGGCCTCAAGCTTAAATCAAGCTACCTCGACTTGTTGCTTCGCCTGAGCCTCTTGCTCAGCGAACTCCTGGATCATCTACTCTATAATAGGCCCTTCCAGGTGTTGTTCTACTGATGCAATCACTTGGTCCAATTGCGAGCCTTGTCCATCAATCTCTTCAAACATATGGCAGACTTCCTCCTACACCGGTTGTAGCTTCTACGCGACTTCCATTACCCTACCCGGGAGGGAAGTGATCTATTGTTGCATTGCACAATGCTCCTGAGATCTCTTCATTATTTCAACTATGGTGAGTAACTTCATCTGTGCCTATATTGAAAATGCCTATTGTTGCGCCTCTTGTAACTACGCTTCCAGTTTCCTTATCTATGGATCTTCTGTGAGGCGTTCATATGTTTTCACACTTATATGACTCGGTTTCTTGCATTCTGAGGTGAGGGCTCTAATTCTTACAATTGTGTTCTTAGAGGTATCCTCCCTCTGGTCACGCACCTCTTGCGGGGTGCCTGACACTGCTTGGACCTCCAACTCTGTTATCCTTTCTTGAAGCTATTAGATGGTCTCAGCGAGCTTCTCTACTTGAGCCTTGACTAACTCTTGTTCCTCATGTGCCAAGCTTGGCATAGAATGACATGATTTACTCACTACCTCTTTGACTGTAGCCTATTTTGTGAGCAACTGCTCCTTTTCTCTCTGTATTTGGGATTTTTCCTCTTGTATCATCGCCTAAAAATCTTCTTTCTCACTTTCATAGGCGGTTACATAGTACCTCTCTACGTGTAATTTCTCTAAGGCTTCATCCTTTTCTTGTTTCAATGCTTATTTAGCCTTCTCCTTCTCTTCCTAGATTCTTTGAAGTCAAGCTTTTGTTGCATCCACAAGTCTTCTCAATTGGGCTGGTTCATCCCCCAATTCTGTAATCTGTGATGAAGAAGGTGCAGTAGGTACTACACGGACCAAACAAATAGATTGTTTTATTTCCTCTAGTTCCTTCTTGATACTTCCATACAACTCCTCCCGCTTCACTCCATATCTTTGCAAGATGTCCTTGGAAGCATCCTCCATGGCTCTGCGAACCAAATTGATGTCATCCTCCATGAGTATGGCCTCTAACTGGGGCTTACTAGCATGCGTCTTTTTTCTTAATGAAGGTTTATGTGGAGAACCCTTTCTCTTATGTTCTGTTACTGTTTCAGCAGGGGGATCCTCTGGAAATGTAGCTTCACCTCCTCCTTTCTCATCCCCTCCTCCTTGTCCATTTTCTTTGTCTCCTCCTCCTCCTAGTGAGCCAGATCCATTTTCTTCAGAGGCATTGTCCTCCTCATCGGTCTCTATATCCTGGACTTATTCCTTCTTCTTCCTCTTCTTCGTCCCATTAGACTATCTGAAATGCTCAACCCAGTTGACTAGGGGGACTTCCTATTGTGTTAGTGTTGGAGATTTCTACATCAGTGACAGGTACAAGGAGTTCCTCCTTCCACTCCTTTGTGATACGCTCCATGTCTTCATTTGTCAGTATATAGTGTGACTGTAGTTCTTCCTTGCTCTCATCTCTGCGTGCAGTGATATATATGAAATGCATATCTGTGCGGAACTTTGCTATTGGTCTGTAATGGTGAAAGGTGCATAGTGCCATGCATGAAAATGACTTGATGGAAACCTTCAATTGCTGATAATATGCATGAAAAATGGCGTTGGAATGCCACTACTTCACCATGTTGTTGGTTTACCACAAGGTAGAAAACCTTGTGGCCAACGACTTCGATGGTTTGATCTCCAAAAAGGTGGCTCCTTCAGGAATTTTCTGAGAGACAAATGTGATCAAAATGATTAGCTAGTTGAAGTGGAACTCGTATCCCAAATCTTGAGCTTCGTGATAGTCTTTCTCTAGTTCATTGACGAGGTAACTTGCCCAATTCATCTGCATTCCCTTCACACATTTTCATGCGAGGTCCACCACAAACCCGATGACCTGTGTGGGGTAGTTCTTCCTTACTCACTTTCCAGCTATGAGTTGACAAGCGAGGAGCACTGCGCCATCCTGTATAGTGGATACCTTGTAGACTCACTTTCCTTTTTTGACTTTTCCATAAGCTTCCTTGATGTGTTGTGTCAGGGATTGGTCTAAGGCCTTCCCTGGATAAAACTATTGAGGGTTAGGTCCCTTTATGATTAAGCCCATGATCCGGTGGATCAACAACATATCCACAATAATCATCCAGTTGAGACATAAGTATCTGCCATGATAACATGAAAAGAGGAGTTTAACACAAGCATTAACCTCCTGGTGATGGCCAAAATGAGGAATATTCATCACATGTAGCATGGTGGACTATGCCAGTTCCTTAATCCATGGATGGGAGATGAAGAGAGGCTTATTCCCAGTTGTCTTCATCAAGTAGCGGTGGGGCACTATAATAACATAGTTCTTTCTATCGCCTAGATTGAAATCGTTGTTCTTTAGTAGTGGGATCTGTCCTAAATGACTCCCAACTACGCTTATTCCTTTCAGAATGTACGTGGTGATCAAGGTGTACTCATAATCTCATGGGATGTTGTTGTAGTTAACTGTACTAGCCAAAGGTGGGATATACTTTGGTAGGATGGATGGGATCTACTTTGCATTAGCTAGATCGTTGTGATGATTACTTTGTTTCTCAGTCACGGGGTTAACATGGCCAAAACGACATCCAGTCGAAGGGAAATCCTGTAGTCTCTTAGTCTATGATGCCTGGACACCTTCAGATAACTATCTGTTAGCCATTATCTTCTTGAGGACCTCCTCGACAAACTTCTCAAATTCCTTAGGTTCGCTCGACGTTCTCACTTTTAATAGGAAGGTCAGGGTAGGTGAACATAAAGGTGAGGTAGACAAATGGATGGCGAGGTCTAGCTTAAGATAACACAACTCAATACACAAGAAATTCTCTTCTTGGTTCAGGTAATCATGGTTGGCTAAAAGTGGTCCCGATGCAATGACCAACGGGTTAAATAAGTGGGGCACCATAATGTATTCTTCCAATGGGAAGGAATTCTTCCATAAATGTGAATCTATCCATTATGGTGTGGTCTCAATGTCCCAAAAGTGATCCATCTACCCATAAATGTTTTTTCTAACCATTATGGAGCATCATTCTAATGTTCGGGGTGCCTCCAATGGTCATACAACTTTGCCAAGGTGAAATCCTTGCTACGAGGTTTCAGTCTGTGAAGTCTTCCATATGGTCTTTGTAGATTCCTGTAGCTTTTCCATCTTAGATTTCTTTTTACTGAGATTCCTTGTCTTATTTCCTGTGATCTGAGTCTATTGAACTATTTTTGGAATCCTCTTTGCATTCTTATTCTTATCTTCCTTTAGTGTAGTGACTTCGCACTGCTGATGTGCCCTTAAAAGGTCTGAAGTTAATATCCTTCCTCTTAATACTTCCTGGGTGGATACACTTCTTTTTTATATAGATAGGTCCTTTAATCCTTCTTGCATTCTTTCAACCTTGACAACTAATTCTCTTTCTTTTTGTCCCTCCTGCGTTGTTATTTTGTTCCGTTGCTTCAACTTATCCTCTCGTTCTTCTATCAGTCGATCTATTTTTCTAGCTATGAAATCCCTTAATTCTTTCTTTTTCTTTTCTATAGCTTCTTCCTCTTCTTTCCTTCTGATGTGATCCTTCTCAATCCAAGTCTTACCCAACAAAAGTGGGAAAGGGGTGTTTTCCCCAACAAACTTACTGACTTCAAATTCCTCTTCAGCCGATGTTCCATGAACAGTAGTAGGTAAATTAGTAACTCTTCCACATAAGGTTATCATATTTCCTTTAAACAAGCCTATCCTTCCCATTGAAGGTACCACAATAGGATTTCCCAACGTTTCCCAAGTGCCTTCTGTCATAATATTCACTTCTGTTTCCTCATCCAAGACACAACCTATGTCGAAGTCTTCTATTCTTGTACTTATGCGTTGTTTTACTTTCATGATCTCTGGTAAACTGACATCTTTGTGAACATCCATCATTTCTTTCAACTATAATAACATACTCTGATATTTCTCTGATTCTTTCTCTTATGATTCTCTAACATGCTCTTAGTCTCTAGACTTTCTTCATAGTTTTCTTGTCTCATGTTCATTCATTCAACTTTAGCAATCATCTTTGGACAATCCTCAACCTTGTGACCAATAATCTTACAAAGACGAAAAATAGGACATGTACCAGGGCATTCCTTAGCAAGATGTCCCGGTGTTCTGTAGTTATAACATAATGTCAATCTTCTCTTTCTCTTGTATGTTCCCCAACCTCTCTTGTACTGAATACTAGGATCACAGTGCTGGACCTGCAATCTACAAAAAACAATTCTAGGTTCCTGCATCCACTTATTAGTCCAAAAATTCTTTCTATGCATAGGAATAACACATATTTCTTCATTTCTATTAGCTTTACTCAAATCAACTCTTTCTTTCAACTTCGCCCTAGCCTTCAGACTAGGACAAAATCTATTAAACATACTTAAATTCATGGTTTTGAAACAAACATTTTTACCTATCTTACTCTTGTCAAAGAACAAAGATTTACCTCTTTTAAGATCTTACCTCTTTTCTTCATATTAGATTTCTTTATTATCGCAGAGACTTGCAAGTCAAGTAGAGTATTGCGCACTACAAAAATAGATCTATGCATATAGATTCTCTTTTCTTTACTTCAATTCCTAGCAATCATAGTTTCAGGTCCCGACAACAGAACCATTTTTTGGCATAGGGGCATACCCAGGGTTCAATGCTTAATAGTGTGCCAACAAAAACCCCACTACTATCCCTTTCGGCAACACCTACAAAGAAGGTGAGGTCTCACCTGAGGTATAAGCAGGTAGGGTTACAGGACACAAAAGTGTTTGTAACTAGGTTGGGACACAACTCTGTGATGAAAACACTTCACAGAGTATTCTATTAACACTTAAAAGGTGAGATGCATTAGTTCATTATCTTTAATAACATTGCAGAACATACCCTAATAGAGATCGACACAGTAACAACAAATATTAAGCATTTCAACCTCTTAGCACATGGCATTAAGTTAGATCTAACATTAATTCATCTTTTACACAAGTAAAGCACTAAGCATCAACAGATCTATCTATCATACATAATAATCAAGAACTGAGTAGATTCATGACATAAACAACAAAACACAAAGAAAACCAGAGACACAATATATATGTGGTTCACCCCAGTGTGGGGCTACGTCCACCGACTGCTTCATCTTCTTTATTATTCTTTAATCTCTTACATTCAACGCCTCATGTGCACTAAGCCACAGAGTCGAGCTTTGCATATGATAGGATATCTGCTCATTGAGCATCAGATGCTCCTTCCAAACTAGATAAAGGCACATATCCTACTATATATCAAGCACAGAGCCTTAACACATGTAAATTATGTTTCACAACACACTTGCACTTAGCTACCGAGACTTCTCACTACTACTTCGCTACTTCTGCCATACATTCTTACTTATTTATACTTTTACAATCCCTTACAATAAGGCCTAATCATGGGTAAACCCCATGGGATGACATCCCATAACCCATTACAAAAATCTTAAAGAACCCTTTTCAAATCCCACAAAATCTGTGAGATCTGCTATCTCAGCTCTGCCTGGGCGCTCCATCTTTGACCAGCCTATCGAAGTCCAAAAGTGGTCCAAACTTGACCAAGATTTCCTCAAAACTTGGTCAAGGGCCAACAACCTTTTTTGGACATGATTAAGAATGAGGAATTTAAAAGATACCTTTCTAAAATGCTACAGCCTGAGCTTTCTTTTAATTCCACAGATTCAGTTAACCTTCAAGATGAAAAACCAACAATTATCCTGGCACCTTTGGTAGAAGATAGAGATGATTCTTCCCCTCCTTTCAATACATCATTGAACATTCATGATAAATTTATGCATAACTTCTTGATGGACTCAGGGGAATCTCGCAATCTCATGCCTAAAACACTCATGGATGAGCTTGGGTTGGAAATTACAAAAAACTACCATGACTTATACTCTTTTGACTCTAGGAAAGTGAAGTATCTTGGGGTTCTCAAAGATCTGGTTGTGACCTTGTTTCAGTTGCCAATGAAAATTGTACTCATGGATATTGTGGGGGCTGATGTATCCCCTAAGTTTGGGATGCTCTTATCAAGATCTTGGATAAAAATACTAGGGGGAACCTTGCAAATTTACCTTTCCTATGCCACCATTCTTGTGTTTGGGGGAGAACATAGAAGGCTTTACAGGGAGGCTCAATTATCCTATATCATCAATGATGAAGAAAATCCCACCAACCATCCTATTTTTGCACTTGATACAGATTTAGGATCCATTATATTGCAACTCACTGATGCTCCTCAACCTCCTATTAAAATCAGAAAAAAATCCATTGCCTCTTGTGAAGAGTCTCTTCCTAATACCTATGTTTGGAAGATGTTTTTTGATGGGGCTTATTCTAAAGAAGGTGTTGGTGTTGGGGTAGCCTTTATTTCCCCTACTAAAGAGATCATTTATTTATCCTACAAACTTGAATTTGAAACTACAAGCAATGTGGCAGAATATGAGGCTCTTGTTTTGGGTTTGAGGGCTTCCAAAGACACGAGGATTGAAGAGCTAGCAGTGTCTGGAGATGCTGAATTAATTTTCCATCAAATAAAAAATCTGTATCAAGATAAACACCCCAGGTTAAGGACTTACAAAAATGAAGTTTGGGATCTTGTTGATAGTTTCTTCTTAGCTTTTAATAACTCATTTGTTCCAAGAGAGGAGAACACTATGGCAGATTTCTTGGTTGTTTTAGCAAGTAATTTCAGAGTTACTTTGCCCCCTAAACTCAAATATGATGTGGAAGTGAAGTATAGACCCTCTATACCTGACAATGTCAAACATTGCAAGGTTTTTGAGGATGATCTTGAGATAAAAATATTTCTTGAGACCGTGGATGTGTTTTATTCCTTACATATTGATCAAGATCATGACAATGAAACAATCCCTCGTGCTGATGTTTTTCTAAATAAAATTGTTAGCCATCATATTGTTTAGTTGCCTAGTAACCACATTCCAAAAGGACTAGCTGCTTTGGAGATATTGTTTGATAGAAATGATGTTGCTATAAAGTTTAAAGGTTCAACTGAAAATGTTGATGTGACTGAATGCAATTTAGGTATAGAGGAGGATCCAAAGTATGTTAAGTTGTCTAGCAGCTTGTCAAAAGAACAAAAGGCCGAATATGTTAATCTCTTAAAGGAGTTTTCTGATGTGTTTTCGTAGAAATATGAAGATTTGAGAACATATGACACACGCATCATTGAACATAAGATACCTTTGAAAGAGGAGACCAAGCCATTTAGGCAGAAACTCAAACAGATAAATCCTATGTTGCTGCCTATTATGGAAAAGGAAGTAAAAAAGCTTTTGGATGTCAAGATTATCATTCCTTTGAGATACTCTGAATGGGTGGCTAACTTGGTCCCAGAGAGGAAGAAAAATGGGGAAATCAGACTATGTGTTGACTTTAGAAATTTGAGTAGAAGCTCCAAGAAAGATAATTACCCCTTACCAAAGATGGAGCACATTTTGCAGAGGGTTACAGGTTCATCTAGGATGTCTATGATTGATGGATTTTCTATCTACAATCATATCTTTGTCTTGCCTGAAGATAGAGAGAATACAACCTTCACTACTCGTTGGGGAACATTCTTGTATGTCAAAATGCCCTTCGTATTGATGCATGCAGGAGTGACCTTTCGACGAGAAATGGAAATTGCCTTTATTGGGGAGAAGGAAAAATTTGTAGTCATCTATGTAGATGAGATCATAGTGTTCTCACAATCTGATAAAGAACATTATCATCATTTGAAAAAGGTTTTCTTGAAGTGTTGAAAGTTTGGTCTCTCTCTCAATCCTAAAAATTCTTTGTTTTCTATGATGGAGGGGAAGTTTTTGGGGCACATTGTATCTGCAGAAGGGGTAAGAATTGATTCAAGTAGAGTAGAATCCATCCAGACCTTGTCTCTCCCTAGATCCAAGAAATAATTTTAGTCTTTCTTGGGAAAAATCAATTTTCTAAGAAGGTTCATTTCAAATTTTGCTGAATTGGCAAAGTACATTACAACCATGCTTAGGAAAGGAAATGAGGTCAAATGGACCACTGAATCTCGAGTTTCTTTTGATAAAATAAAAAATTCCTTGACTGAAGAACCTATGCTCATCAGCCCTGACTACTCAAAGGATATTCTGATATTTTCCTTTGCTTCATTTGACACAATGGTTGATGTTTTACTGCAGAAAAATGTAGTAGGGTTAGAGCATCCTATTTCCTTTTTTAGCAAGGCATTGCATTCAAATATTGTTGCATATGTCCCTTCAACCTCAATGAAATAGATACTTATCCATCCTGACATAGATGGGAGGAGAAGCAAATGGATTGCCAAAATTTTGGAATTTGACCTTGAAATAAATCCCACTAAATTGGTGAAAGGCCAAGGTTTAGCTAGGTTGTTGGCTGAATCAAATTGGAAAGTTTTGGGGGTTAATTTCATAAACATAAACTCAGATAATTAGCAAGTTGATTTGGCTAATAAAGGTTCTCATGTCATCCCAAAGTTGGCAGAATGCACTTGGTATAAGGACATCATATATTTTCTGCAAAAGTTGCAGCCTCCTGATGGTTTGGAAAAGAACAAGGTAAGAGATTTGAATCTTAAAGAAATCAGATACTATATTATTGACCAAGTATTGTATTGGAAAGATCCTCTAGGAGTGATTTTGAGATGTCTAGATCCACATGAGACCCAAAAGGTCATGACTGATTTTCATGACAGTTTATGTGGGGGACATCACTTCTGGAGAACCACAGCCTATAAAATCCTTAGAGATAGGTATTTTTGGCCTATCCTTTTTACTGATGTTTGTGAAAATATTATAGCTTGTGTCAAATGCCAAAATTTTTCTGGAAGGAAACAACTCAAATATTTTCCATTGAAGGATGTGGTAGCTTCATGACCTTTTTAGCAGTGGGGCCTAGACTTCATTGGGGAAATCCATCCCGCTTCAAGTGGTCAACATATGTGGATTTTGACTGCCACTGATTACTTCACCAAGTGGATATAAGCCATTCCTACTAGGAATGCCTCCCACAAGGTTATAGTTAGTTTTCTTGAGGATATCATGTCAAGATTTGGTTGTCTGAGAAAAATTGTTACTGATAATGTTGCATCTTTCAAAGTTGAACCATTGATCAAGTTCTATGAAAAATATGGGATTACATTGATTCATTATCCTCCTTACTACCCCCAATGGAATGGATTGGAATATTCCTCTAACAAGAGCCTTATTAAGACCATCAAGAGATTGTTAGAAGACAACAAGAAAGCATGGGACTCAAAGATGAAATTTTCTTTGTGGATTGATAGAGTTACAACAAAGAGATCACTTGGTCTCTCTCCTTTTCATTTTGTGTATGGGGTTGAGGCTATCTTTCCTACTCATCTTGCCTTGCCCATGGAAAAAATCTTCCAGGACTACCAAGGAAAACCTGATGATATGGTTAGAAGGATACAAAAATTGGTAGAAGTGAAACTAACTAGGGAGAAACTACTAGACAAAGCACAGGACTATCAACAAAATATCAAGCAAGCCTTTGACAAGAAGGTAAGAAAATAATATTTCTAGCTCGGAGATCTAGTGCTCAAGTGGGATGCACCCAATAAAGACAAAGGAAAACATGGTAAATTTGAAGCCTTGTGGATTGGTCCCTTCAATATTTCCGAGGTATTTTCAAATAACACTTATAAGTTGTAGAATTTGGAGGATTCCAAAGGTTTTGGTGGCCCTGTCAATGGGTACTTTCTGAAAAAGTATTTTTCTTAAGCCATGAGTGGCTTTCCATTCATTGTAAATATCATTTTATTTTTTCTGATTTAATAAGTGACCCCATATCCCTAGGATAAGGCACTGAAGTTGCTTGTTCTTGGCAATTCACAAGGAGCATGACATCCCTTGTGGAGCCAATGTTATCACATGAAGTTGTCTTCGGTGTTTTATCCTTTAGGTTTTAATTTTTATCCTTTAGTCTTTAGGTTTTCTTTATTTTTCTTTTTGTAATTTTCTTAGGTTAGTATAAAATAATAAAGACTTGGGTTTTGGCTCACTTTTTGGCCCACACATATGATTTTAGCCTAGATTCATTTTTTGGTTCATGTCTTTGACTCACCTTTTGACTTGGCACCAAGCATAATCGACCCCATGATCCTAATGACTTGACATATCACTTCATCCACTCATGCTCTTTATCCTTTCCATGTTGTCCCTATGTCTATTATGTCGGTCAAATCAAATTTTGAAAAGGGCGCTGCCAACTCACTTGGAGTTTTCCTAGAGCACCTTTGTCCTATGCTCCTTTACCATAATTCACCATAATTAGGTGATGTCATATATCACATTGTTGTCAGCGCCCTTGTTTTTTAGAAGGAATATTTGAGATTTGGTCGTTTATGAGCCTGCTAACTGTTTATCAATTTGAATTTTTATCCCAAGCTCGGTGCTACTGAAATCACTAGTTCAGACAAGCTGCAGATTATGCTACGAGATCGATTGTTAGAGTTGAATTGGAGGCTGAGGTGGATGTAGAAGCTCCATAACCTGTTGCAGATCTTCCATCATCAGCCACGACCTCCAGGTATTTTGTGATTCCTTTCAACTGCACCAAAAATTCTTAAGATATCCCTTCCTCATCTTTTGGTAGCACCTGGGGCTTCAGACTGCATCCTCTCTCATCCATTTGCATCTGTAGCTCTTCTCCCATAGACTCCATATCCATTTTCCAACTAAATTTCACCTATACTAGAGGCCAAGACATTTTTATTCTGAATCTTGAATGCCCATTCATTCACTTGGATATTGTGCCCACACTACGCTACAGAAAGTTACTTCCTAAACTACATTACAGATCCCCTGTCTTAGTGTTGCATTTTTCTTTGGAGTTGTCAGTGCCATTTTCTATATTCACAAAGATTTATGCATTAGCCTCTTTTATTCACTGTTTCATGCTTCCTTTTATCTCAAAATATGCTAGCAATGAGGATCATAGTAATACCTACCCATTAAAATCTTTTATTACCATTGTATGGTGGCATAAAAATGAGAAGTACATCCCTTCATACCTTTCCTCAGAGTTTCTTTCTCTCAATTTTAAAAGAAAATCCATCAAACCAATCTATTTTTAATTCAAAGTGATTGGAGGAAAATCCTTGAGAGAGAGAAACCATTAGCTACTTTCAATTCTCATTGATATTTTCCTCTGTTTAGTACCCCTCATTACATCATATCTTTTGATGCCCTGTTTAATCCATGGAGATGCCTCAAAGGAAGAAGTCTCACAAGGGAGGGAGTGTGGTTAGGACTAAACCTTCTGACATGCACCTTTTTGATGTTGAGCCAATGGTCAGGGAGGTTTTCCAAGGGGTTGGTTGCCTCTCTTTTTTTCAAAACATGCAGAGGGGACACCCTGAAGTAGCAATGCAGTTTCCATTACACTTTGATGGCATTAAGACCAAGGTGGGAAACCTTGAGTTATTTGAGTCCTCTATTGCAATAGCCACTAGGATACCTAATAATGGTGAGAGGTGGTTCAAATCCATGATCCTCAATGCTTCCTTTTCCTAGGAATTCCTCAAACAAAAATATTAGAAGGACAATTTGTTTAAGGGAGTGCATGGGAGCCACCTAGTTGAAGGCTTTGATAAAATGATGAAGATCATCCAAATATATTTTACATGCGAGGGAAGGTTTAACATGTTATACCAGTATCATATAATACTCTTTTTACATTTTCCACTGGTAAGGATGTGATGAATATCCCTTTTTATCTTTTTAGGTGCATGGGAAATATGTCTGATAGATTCCAAGCCAAGTCCAAGGTTGTGGACACTAGTGTCTTTTACTCTGGGTTGATCAGGATATTGGTGATGGAAGAGTTGAAGAAAATGAACATTCTTTGGGAACATTTCATTATCTCTGCCCATATGCAGTTAGATATAGCCTCTACCCCTCAATCTAGGATGCATATCCCTTTTCCATCTAGTAGTGTTTCCCCAACAAGAACAAGAAGGAAGAGAAAAAAAAACCCACTATTCAAGACAAGGAAAGCCCCAAAGAAATTGAAGAAGAAGAGAGGAAGGTTCATCACTCTCCAAAGAGAGATTTTTCACCTCCTTCTGCACCTGAATTGGAAGAAGTCCCTTCATCCACCAAAACCACAACCAAGAGGGGAAGGAGGTTGAGTTTCTCTTCACCTGTTCCAGTAGCTAAGATCAGAATCAGGAAGCCTTTTACTAGATCATCAACCCTCAAGGAAGTTGTTGAAGTAGAATTCCTACCTAAGGCTTCATTTCCAAGGAAAGAAAAAGATACGGGAAAAGGAATTGAGAATCCTATTGAGGTGATAGATAGAGCTTTTGTTCAATATAAGTATAAAGGTAAAGCCACTGATAAACCTATTGAGGTGATCAAAATCATCACTCCACCTAATAATCCCACTTTCAAAATATTGATCAGACAACTCAGGGAGGCTAGGAAAGAAGTTGCTCGTTTGAAGGAAGAAAGTTTGAATGAGAAGAAAGATGAAGGAGATCATGGACATGTACAGTGAAACCCTTGATATGGGAAGGTTTTCAATAAGAAGAACCCTGCCTCTCCATAGGCAACTTAAGACCCTCTACAGGAAAAACAAAACCTTTCAGTCCCAAAATAGAAAGCTCAAAGCGAAATTGCACCATTTCAAGGATGAATTGGCCCAGAGGAACTTAAATGTTCTGGTACAAGATGCAATAGAAAGGGATGAAATTGCATTCAAGAGGAGTATCCCTGCAAAGAAAAATTATGTTTCTATGACACAGGGAAGTTATCCTGCAACAAGGAGGAGTGCTAGATTGATGAAGTAGTTGGGGGGTGACATATCCATTTTTGTGGGTGATATCTTTTTTCAAGTGTGAAATGATCAAGGAAGTATAATTTTTCCACCTATATATGCATCTACAGGATCCTAGTCCATCAACTAAGTTTTTGTGTTTTTGAAGGATTGGTTTCATCACACAGAAAAAACACAGAGATTTTGTAGCATCGTTGCACTACAGAATCGTCTATCCATTATGTTATGCAATTTTGATACCTAAGGCACTATGAAGTCTCCTAGAAAAACTCAACATGGTGCTACCGAATTTGCAGAACTATTTCAAGAGTGGTGCTATCAAATCTGTAGAACTGTTACACAGGAGTGGTGCTACTGAATCTGCAGAGTTATTTCAGGAGGGGCACTATGGAAATTGCACAGTCATTACATAGGACTGGCGCTACGGAAACTGCAGACCTATTTTAGGAGTGGCTCTACGAAATATGTAGAGATATTTTAGAGGAAGTGCTACAAAATTTGCAGATTTGTTTTTCAAAAGGTGCTATAGAATGGCACTACGAACCGGCCCTTACATTCAAAGGTTTGAATCCATGACTCCTTATTGATTGTTGATGATGTGGGGAGAAGCAAGGATCATAGGTGGCAACTTGGAAGCAACATATGACCATTGGAGGACACTTGGCACTAGAAAATAATGCACCTAAGCTAGAATACATGCCTTTTAATTCTTGTTGGAGTGGTTTCCAACATGGCTCCTAAATTGTATCATTTTGTTAATATATGTTAACACGGGTGTTAGAATTGTAGTTGTTTTGGAGAATCCTAGGATAGGAGAGACAACTCACACCTCTAATTGTTTCCTTTCCTCTTTTTATTATAAATACATCTTCTAAATGATTAGAGAGGTTCGAATGGTTGAGCAGGGCTCCTTGATTGTAATATTTTTTGACTAAGTAAGTTATTCTCTAGTTATGTATTGGACTTGAGAAATTTTCATTAATAGAAGTCAGTTTCTTTTTATATCATCTTGTTGCCTCTTATACTGAAGTACTCATGATTGGATGATCGATATGAGATGTTGTGGTTGTGTTATGATGAATGCTTGATTATAATACTGCTATGATGTTCTTCAATGTTCTTAAACTTTAAGTTCAAGAAGTTCTTGTGGTTGAGTTTTTCTTCCCTTGGCTGCTTGAAGACTTGATGTCAATAGAATACCTTTACACCTTCCTCACCAAGTCTTCCTCCCATTCACTTTTACTCCAAATCACTTAGTGAAGTTAATCAAGACATAATTTTCTTATGCATGCTAGCCCAGATTTCTGAGTTAAAACATTCTTATTCTGAGTTTTGTCCATTTGACCTTTAATTACTCATTTACATTTACAAATATTTTGATGGGTATTGGGCTTATCCTCTTGCAATTTGAGGGTGATTCTCAGCGATAACATCTCCCCCTGCAATCTCATTACATTGGTCCACTGTTCCATGGATGGATCGTGAGGTCCTCTAGGAATGATCTCGACTCTAGGTCCCAATCCTAGAACCCGCTCGAAGAAAAAGTTGCACAAGATAGAGGCAAACCCGAAGTTCCTCTTGTCACCCTTTTTTCACTCTGTCAACAGGATCTTCATATTAGCCAATAGTGAGGTGCACCAATCATACACCATGGGTCTCAAAAACTCTACATAATATAACATGAGCGGCCTCGATGCCTAGTGAAATGAAGCCGAGCATGTGATCCTGGTCAAAACGAGGAAAACAATCTTGAGGTTGAGATTGTTTATCGCTCAAATGGGGAGTTGACTCCCTACCTTCTCGGTCCTTGCTATACAATGAGCGTCTATGTACTCCTATATATTCATACCTCTCTCATCTCTCCAGGCTTTGAGGTTCACTACCTCACCTCGATGCGATAACCCAATAAAAAATTATATATCCTTGACTTCAATCCTCAATGGTTGCCCATAGAGGTTGAATCTCTCACTGTTAGGATCCCAGTAATCCATTAGAAACTCAAGAAAACTCACCTGGGCCATCATCCCTTTGAGTGCCCAAAATTTATACAACCTGCATCATTTCAAGGCCATTAATTGGGCTCCTAGATCTCTTTCCACAACAACATATACCTCCTTGTGTTCCCTTTCCCTCCTCCATTTTACCACGATCCTGCCAGGGAAGCATCACATTTTGAGTTAGCAACCATAAAAAACCTTATTTACAGACTTGTACGTGGGCTACAACATTACCAGTCATGTATAGGTCTGAATACACATATCCTTTATTTCACACAGTCATGTATAACCTCACGTATACGCGACCCGATGCGTGGTAGCTTGCATACACCGAAATAACCAATTTGTGCCTTAATTAACCCAAATTTTGAAACCTAAATTAAAAATGTAATCCACCGGAAAGGAAGAGGAGGGGAAGAGGAATTACCTGGTCCAAATGATCTCTGATTTCATCACCTGACGCTCCCACAATCACCAGTTGAAGATTAGAGGTAATTTGGTCCAATTTTCACTATTTGGGTAAAAAGTCAAAATGACATAGTAAATTTTGGTTTTTGTTACTATTTATAACAAGTTTTACCCACTTCTATAGTTTAGAATCATATTTTCTCCTAATGGACTAATATAGCAGTGGATTGAGTTGGTTTTTGTAGTTTTCACCAGAGATTCTTACATTTTTTAGTGTTATGTTGACCATTCGTAACTACAGGTAGGTATTTTCATTACCCAACATATAGGATAGGTATCCATTCCATCAGTCACATTTGCATTGTCCTATAACTATCACTCATATGCCGTAGGTATGAACCCATTTGTTGTGGCACAAAACCCTTCATTTTCTACAAGACGTGTCGTTATCAAGTGGTAGAGACTTACCAAACATGGGTACCCTAGTTAGATCCTCTTCTCCATTTGGTGCCCATGCTGATATTTTTCCATAGGACTGAGAGTCCCTTATAGATAATAAATGAATTTATGTTGAGCCTCATTTCTCACTCATAAACATGCTGACCTATACCTAGAGGACTCCCAATCGATTTTGATTTAAGCTATTTTTCGACTCGTTTTCAAAACGTGAAAAGATTTTCGAGTGAAATTGTCTCTTTCACACTTGCAAATTGGATTTGAAAGGACATATATTTGGTACAAGCTTATCCCTTTTTCAAACTAGGTAGACTAAGATTACGAAGAAGGACATTTTTTGGTGGTAAGTTGTGATCGCATCTCATGCCCTTGCTTGCAGTATTGAGCCTATAGTCGGTTCTCGCTTTGCGTAATAAACCGTTTGCCTCAACATTTTTTCATCCTCAACTAAGCAGAGCCTCATTTCTATCCTTCATAATTTGACACCCTATACCCAGGAGGGAACATTCCCCCGAGTGTCCATCTCCTGCATGCATCTCCTTGCATTGATCATAGTTATGTTCCATTGTTGGAACTAGTTTTTCTTACTTGTGACACTCGTTTCCTCCTCTGTATCATAACATTCATTTGACTATGAAAAAACAAAAAAAAGATGGGTGGGAAGGGAGTATTATATTATATTGGCAGAAGTTGTGTCTCCTTTGAATATAGCACAAAGTTATTGAGTCCATTTTTCATCATAATTTTGGTTTTAGCATGGCCTTAGGAAGCTGAGCTCATTATAGAGAGTTTTCTCCCCCGACTGGTTACTTTTCCAGTCCCTATGGAGAATTTGATTGATGCCTCCTACATCTCACGATTTCGCGATTGATTCTATGCTATCAGAGTCTTCCATATGTCTCATGCTCTTGTTAAAAGGATGTCTATAAACCTATGTAAGCCATTCCTCAGAACTCTTGACTTTCCATGTCGGCCATACCCTCAGTTTGTCTCAGAATCACATTATATTGTAGTCTTATCACACACCCTGTTCCTACTTTCATCATTGGTAGGTAACCTTGAACCCAACAGTCGAGATTTCATAATTGGTCATTGAATAGGTGGTTTCCCTTGTGTTCGACGACAAGACATATATTCACACATTGGGATTCATGCAATGTCTTCTATGCCTTTATCCTTATTAGTGGTTTCCTCGCCTTTATCAATAGTTTTCCTCATTTTTTGATATTTAGAGGGTCTTTTTTGTGTACCGCTTGCACTTGACACACACAAAAGATGCATAGGTTCATTGGTTCATGAACATGTTCTTCATCCTATTTCCTCCAAATCATGAAGCTCCTACTTTGTACCTCATGCTGAATAATGATATATGCCTTAATTCTCTCCTTTCAGTGGGTCTCCTTCCATCGAATTCAACTCATCTATTCTAGAAACGAGACCTATATTCCTATGAGTACCTTGACGCTTGCAGTCATTAGTGACATGTTCTCTCGCCATCGATAGTTTGGAATACATCAATGTCTCCTTATCAATGGATTCTTAAAGTGTTCGACCTCGACTCCTTTATTCACATTTATAAGAATGTACTTAGTGTCTTGATACCTACTTTCATCATCGGTAGGTTGTCTCAGGTTTGTTAATGGTATACCTCAATGAGTGGTAATCAAACAATGTCTCATTGTGTTAGACCTCAACTCCTTTATTCACATGATGTAGACTTGCACCTTCGGCAGATTGTGTAGAAGAATTGAAGACATCAATATGTGGCCATAGCTTTCTTGAGTTGTTGCTTCGTTTTCATTAGACTAGTACCTATACGACTTCAGTGATCATGGGAGATTAGATTATACTCCATTGTATACAGATATCTTCAGATTGATTTTGAGATTGGTTCTACTGGGCCTTGTTTGTGACTATGAAAGTCTTTGGCTTGTAGCCATATTTGTATTTGCCTATTCATGGCCATGGACAGTTGTTTGGTATATTTTCACATGGATTTGCATTGTAAGTCAAATTGGAATCCATGTATGGAAAGTTAGTGCATATTGTAATGAGAAACTAGTTCTTCCAGCTAGTTCCCCATCACTCCACTTATGGGTTTTTATAATGTATTTCGGCCATCACAGATACTCCTCTAACCTCACACATTAGGGGGAATCTATTATATCAATATTTTCCTCACCCTATGCAATCTTGCATAGAAGGCCTTTTTCCATTTCCCTATGTAGAATTTCCATCCCTTTTTGCAAATTCCAGAGCTAAAAATACATTTTTTCCACATATATGCACCTTGCCTACTATACAACATGCGTATATGCAGTTTGCACCATTACAGCCAGCATACATAAGGAAATGTGCCCAAAAATGAAAAATGGTGTTGGGTTTCCATGTCACGACAGGATATCAATCATCCTTGGTCTTCCATATACTGGAAACGTTCTGACTCGACCCTTTAGTTCCATTTGAAGGATATAAGTGGGCCAATTTCAAGCTATGGAAAAGAGGAGAAAGAATTCAACTTTGAGAGAAAAGTTACTCTGGAGGAATTATTCACTTCACATTGAGTCTGCATCCCTTTGTCCTTTAAGTCTGAACATGGTGTTCACCCCCAATCTCTTCCCTTATTGAGTGAGAACTCCATTGTCTCTCTTACATGAGCTTGCCTTTGGTGGAGGATTGAAGTGGTGGAGGCCGATATGGAAGGAAATTAGTTTCTCGGTTCCTCACCATGCCGACAAAGAAGTTTGTAACTTTTTCACTTCTGTTGATCATATCTTAATAGAAATACTCTTTTCCCATCCAATTGATATCTTTCCATTATTAGAATTATTATTCCATAGTTGTATTTGTTATGTATGTTAATGGATTATGCTATTGAATGTGATGAAATCATATATTATCACCATATGCTTGCATTACTTGGTTGTTGAGGACTATTTGCAGGTGCATTTCTTTGGATCGAGTGCTCAACGATGGACTTCATCGAACATCTAGACGAGGTAGGCCTTTTATCTTGTCTTGCTAGCATATTTGTTTATATATCATACTTGAGAATAGAGTTGATTTCTACAGTCAGTTCGTCTGTTGTGGTTTTCCCCTAGCCATAGAGATATTTTCCTCATAACAATCCTCCTTTGTTACCTTGATTATCTCTACGTGGTGTATTATACTATGGTACCTGATTATACTATTGTGCATTATTATACTGAGGTGGTTCTTGAAACTGTTGTGCGTTATCATACCATGGTGGAACTGCAAAATACTACACAGGGTGTCCTTTCATTAAATCAACCTGCACTTTATAAGCATCTGAAGTCCTCTCATTCATAAGATTCAAGGTTCTACAATCATTGTCTTCATGTCCCACTGACTTACAGAAATTACAAAATGTACTCTTTGGAACTGTTTGATACTTTTGCATCATGGGACAATGATAAGGATCATGTCCCTGTGTCTTACATATTTCACACCATACACCTCTTATCGGTAAAGGATTTGGAATCCCTACTCCCAAGTATTGCACAAATGTTGGACACTCATTATTATTATGACCTTCTATTTTTCATAATGTAAACCATACAACTTCTCTTTTCTCCTTACCTTTATCGTAATTCAACAGGAATGCTAGGTTATTAAGATCTTCTCTCATCTATTCCACAGTTGGATCTGTCTATTTATACTGGTTCTCTTATAATTGTAGGGATTCTTGCAAAGACTCAGACTGAGTCTGGAACTTTTGTTGCCTCAATGGATACTTGAAATGTGGTAATAATTAATTCACAAATAAATTTCTATGTTGCATATCAGTTATAGGGTACTTCAACTTACCTTTCAACCTATTGAAATTCTGATCAATCTCCTAGACTGACTCTCCTGGCTTATTTTTTATCTCTATCATCTCATTCATGAACTGATCCTATGGACTTGGTCGCTAAAATTCATTGATTAAGGCCCTATTTACATATTTGATGGTTGTAGGCGCTCCCTATAGACTGTTTACTGCAAGGCCCATGTACTAGTCTAGTGTGCAGTCTCTAAATGTGATTGCAAGCACCATAACATTTGTATCTTCATATGTAATATTCTTAGCTTCCCAAATATTTTCACAAATGAAAATATGCTTCTCTGGGTCCTCTGAACCATCTCCATGAAACTCTGGTAAACGAATAGTGGGATCTACTCCTGCCATTGTGAAATTTTTTGAAATACCACCTCCACGTGGTGTAGATACCTAACTAATGCTAGTTGAACTTATACTTTTACTTGAATTTACACCTGTCCCTCATCCTATCAAAATATTTCTACAACTAATTGTTCCTTGTCTACAAAATTTTTCCTTTTGTGATTTCTTAGTTGCACATGGGGTTGTGGGTTCCACACTAATTTTGATATGGAATGGAGAGCCTTCTTCTACGCTGGAACATTGACCTCTAGTTTTCCTCTCATATGTGGTGCGCAGGATTTCCTTAATCTACCCCGTAGCATAGAGATCCTCTACCTCCTCTTCTTAATTTTCCAAACCCTCTCACTCAGCTACTTCCCTCTTCTTATTATTGATCCTATAATGGTAGGGTCTTTTGTTGCGCACCACTCCTAGTTTATTTATTATTTCCCTGGTCTTTTCCTCATTCATCATAATGTGGTCCATGGTCTTTGGATAGATGTCTACAACCAAAGGGAATACAAAGTGGATCCAATACAAGAAAAACACAACATCAATCACACACAACACCAAGGTATACATGGTTCACCCTCTCCCTAGGGCTACGTCCACAGAACTATGCTCTATATTATATTAAGATGAAAGCATATTATTCTTATATGTGCTCTTAGCTAGCAAATCTTCTCTCTTTTTCTCTCTCTCTCTCCGATTCCCTTCCCTACGCACCCAGCTATAAGGTTGATCTCCGCACACAGCTGAAGATCTTACAACACATAATTTCCTCACTGCTCAATACTTCTCTCTCTTACAACGATAATCACTCATAACAATAACACACTTGGAGCTCTTCACTGAACCCTCTTCCCTAATCTAGGTTCATATTTATCCATTACAATGACTCACCCACAACCTTAGGCTGAAACCTAAGTGTGAAAACACTAGATACCAAAACCCTAGGTGTCTAAAACCCTAGCTCAACTTGACCTTCATTTTCAAGGCTTCGCCAACCTGTCTTTCCTTCCTTCTCACGCGGTGCTCCAAAGCATTGAAAAGTGGATTTTTTCACTTTCTAAGTTGTCCACGATCTGTCTTCCTTGCTGATCTGTCATCCTTGATCTCCTTGTCCAATGGATTTCTTTCTCTTACTTCGCTCCCTCTTTTATGATATTCTTCTCACTTCGACCTAGTATTAGTCACTATGTCTTCCATGCAGTTTGCATTTCGTCTTTTCTTCCTTATTCTTTGCTTACTTCCCTACCCAAGGGCTAACAGGCCCCCAACACTCACCTGTGACTCGTCCCGAGGCACTTCAGATCGTATCCTTATGATTTTTTTTGACTTCAGACTGCGCAGAGCAGCTTGTGCTTTCTACTCCATCCTCCCCCACTGTGTGCAGACTGTATTTTCTATGTCTGGTACCCAGTTTCAACTACACCTGGTACCTAGACCCTTTTCTTTATTTTTTTAGTGATATCTATGAGGCAGCTGGTTGTCATAGTATAGTTTCAACTGGCTCCCATTCACCAAACCTTCCTTCCATTCTCCATTCAAAGTCTTCAACTACACAACTCCTCCCTCTGTAACATAGGCAACCTCATATGGCCCAAGCCAATGCAATATGAAATTTCTTGAATGCTTCATGAACTTAATGTCATATACCAGAACCAAATTTCCTTTCTTAAATGTCTTCTTCTTGATGTTTCTGTCATGGTAGGCCTTTTCTCTTTCCTTTTGTACCTGTTGATGAAATCATGCAATAAATATGTCTTCTTCTAGTTCGACCAACTGCGCAAACCTCTCTTGAACAACACCAATGTAATCCATATCTATAAAGGCAACGATTCTTAATCTTGGGACCAAATATTCCATCGGGACAACTGCTTTGAGACCATAAACCAACTTAAAGGGAGTCTGCATGGTCAGATTCTTGCAAGTGGTTCTGTAGGCCCATAGTACTGCTGGTACTCTTAAATCCTAGTCATCCATGTTCACACTTCAAATCTTCGTCAGTGTTGTCTCCAAGATCTTATTGAATGCTTCAAACATCCCATTCTCTTGTGGATGGTAAGGTGTGCTCTTATGATGATGGACTGAAAATTTCTCAGTCAAGGCTTCAATGGTCTTATTGATGAAATGTGTGCCTCGATCACTCATAAGTATCTTTGGGTATCCAAACCAGGTTATGATGTCATTAAATATGAAGCACGCAGTTGTAGTTGCACTACAGTCCTTAACTACTCTTGCTTTGGCCCATCTGGTCAAGTACTCTATCACAGTGACTATGTACCTCACTCCTATGTGCTTTCCTGGTGGGTTTATAGGTCCCACGAAATCAACGACAAATTTTTCAACTACTTGTAGGGTTAGCTGTGGTGCTAAAGGCATGTCATCTCTTCTGGGCAGTTTCCCAACCCTTTGGCACACATCACAAGCTCTGTAATAGTCCTTATCATCTCTGTGTAAGGTAGGCCACCAAAGGTCAGCTCTAAGAACCTTATGTGTTGTTTCTTTTCCTGCGTAGTGTCCTCCTGCGATGCCTTCAGGAGCTTCTGTGAGGATAAACGGTCGCTCTGCCTCCATAACACACCTCCTCAATATCTCATCAGGTCCCATATTGTATACCTATCCATCTATAAGTGAAAAGTCTGCAACACGCACTACCAATTGTTTCTTATGGGTGATTGTATATTCACTAGGTGCCATCCCTATTGATCGGAACTGGACTATCTCCGCAAAGTGATCATCAATCTTTCTAATGTCCAGCAGTTGTGCATCTGATAATGTATCCTCCAAACTAGTAGTCTCTTCTCCATGTTCCAACCTTGACAAGTGGTCGAGACCTTTGTTCATTCTCCTTGGCTTAACGACGATATCAAAATCATATTCCTGAAATAGAAGAAGCCATATGCATATTCTCCCCCCCAACACTGACTTGTTGACTAGTTATTTCAGCGCAGAGTGATAGTAAACATTTTAAATTGTCCTCGCAACAAGTAGTGGTGAAACTTCTATAGTGCATACACTATGGATAACCCTTCTCTCTCAGTAGTGGTGTAATTAATCTTAGTTGTTGATAGCTTCTTGCTAGCAAAGGCTAATGGGTGGTCAATGTTCTAGCTCCTGTTTGTGCCAACACTACTCCTAATGCAATAGAGGATGCATCGACATGCATGTGAAATTCCTTGCTCCAATCTGGAAAAACCAGGATAGGCGCAGTAACCATTTTCTGTTTTAGTGTGTCGAAGCTCTACTAGCATTCTTTTGTCCAATGAAACTGATAGTCTTTCTTAAAAATCTTCTCCATGGGTGTTTTGATTTGTACATAGCCTTTAATGAACTTCTTGTAGTATCCAGTGTGTCCCAATGCAGTGCGCAGCTGTTTAACTGAAGTAGGAGGGGGCAGATCAACTATAATGAAAATCTTAGATGGATCTACCAGCAATCCTTGCTTACATACAATATGACCTAACAACACTCCAAAGGGTGAGAAGAAGATGCACTTTTTCAGGTTCAAGGCAATCTGACACTGCCTACACTCATCCAGAATCAGTCTTAAACATTCAATATGATTTTTCAATAAACTAAAAATAGTCCAATCATCAAAGTATGCTTCTAGAAATTTATGTAAAAACTCCTTGAATGCTTCGACCACCACCCTGGAAAATATGGTTGGGGCATTCTTCAATCCAAATGGCATCATTGTATACTGGTAGGATCCCCATTGTGTGGCAAAGGTAGTCTTATGGCGATCTTCCTTGGTAATCTGGATCTGATGGTATCCTGAAAATCCATCTGTAAAAGAATATACCTCATGTCCTCCTACATTGTCTAACACTTCATCAGTGGTGTAGGGAATGGGTCATGCAAATAGGCATCATTCATCTTTCAGAGATCTACACAGATCCTAATCTCTCATGTCTTCTTGTCTTATACCACCATAGGGATAATCTACTTTGACTCTTCAATAGGCTCTATGATTTCTGCTTCCAAGCTTCTGTCGAGTTCAATCTTCACTTTCTCATTATATTTAGGGTTCAATCTGTAGGGTCTCTGTTTGACTAGCCTTGCATCTGGTTTCAAAGGGATCCTGATCTCTCCCATAGGCCCTTTAATTCCCTTCATATTAGTAAACTTGGTTGGAAACAAGTCTTGATATTCATGTAGTAACTCCTTGATCTTGTTAATAGTGGCAACATCCCAATAATCTCCAACATTTGAAAGCTTTGGTGTTTTCTCTGTTCCAATATTGAATTTTTTTATTTTAATTGGTTGTCCAATGAAAGGTAGTTCAATTCCCGGTCCTTCTATGTCTCTTTGGCCTTATGTTTCGGCGATGTTCACCTTCCTAGGGTCATCGTCTTTGTCATCATTGATATTGTAACAGCCTTGTTGTTTATGGAGAGGCACAGTCCATTCGTCCTCTTCTTGTTCTAGAGGGAGGCTAGGGGCCTCCTCAAATACTTTCTGTCTTACAATATGTAACACTTGATCCACTGTAGGATATTGGATTTCAAACAGAAAGTTATATACAAACTTCTAGGTCATACCTTCCCAATATGTCACGATGAGGCGTAGTTATGCTTGAAGATACCAGTTGATAGGGGTTGTGTCCAGTGTGTTGATGAATTTTTTCACCCACTTCTCTTGAGGAATGTTTCTCCAGGCTTCCTCACAACTTCTCACATGGTCCTTCGAACAACTTCGACCTGTGTATCTAACTTCGCAGCCTTCTACTTGCTCTAAAAATCGTGATGTCATCAAAGTGAGACATTGTACCTAGTTTGTAATGTTATTTTTGTGTGTCTCCCACCATTTTGTTGGTGTTTCTTTCAAGGCCTCATCCATTACCAACAATCTTTGTTGTGTTGGTACAATTTCTTCAAATTCCAACAAGAATGCTTCTAAATGATTCAGACCATCAAAGGTGGGCAAGTTACTTACTATTTTTCTGATCCAACGAACTTCTCTAGTTAATCTAGCACATCTTCTTGTAGATACTTCATACATTTTGTTCTTCCAGTTCTCCAGTGATTATTTTGAATCTGATGAACACGCGTTGTCACTTCGCCAACTTAGGTTCCCATCTGTCGTAGGATTAATGTAATCATGTTGTTTGGCTGTTAATTTGTATATGTTTTCTAGTTCATATGTGTGGTCTTCTTCTCTGATGGGTTTTGTGTATCTCTAACCTTCATTGGGGTCCAAAGGTGCAATGACCCTAAGGCCATCTCCTTAAAACTTCATTCTCCTTTTCTTTAAATCAACCACAGTGGAATTATTGAAATCCCAATCAATTCCTAACGGCTCAGGGAAAGGAAAACTATTAACAACTATCTCAATCACCTCAAAGTCTGCAAACGTCCTTACTTCATCGATGTCCATAGGGACATGTTCCAATCCTCCAAAGGGGCTTACGTCTTGCTGATTAGCCATCCTAAGCATGATAGGGGAATAGATCAACTTAGGTTTTCCCATCAGTGCCCAATTCTGCTTCATCATGACATTGACCTCCGATCCTAAGTCAAGGACCACATAGTCTATATCGTACTCTCCAATTTGAGCATTCATGTGTAATTCATTATTTATCCCCCTCCTTTTAGAGACTTGGTTTACTTATCTATTCAACATGGGATATATCTTTCCTAGCTCGTACTATCTGATTAAATTTTGTAGCTCTTGTAGAATGCTTTCATCCTGCATTAATTTAATACAAGTATATAAGAATTCCATGAGCTTGCTTACCTCTTTTCCTTCTCCTGGAAGAGCAGATTGATTGAATGCCAGAGGCATTCCACATTCTCTTACTTCTGGTCATGTCTTCGATTAAGAACCTTGGTCTCTCCCGAATTATTTTCTTGCCTACTCAAATATTTTCTTTTCTTTCTTTGCATCAAAAGCTCTTGTCTTCTTTGTAAATTTCCTGAATCCTGATTCTTCTATAGTATTTCCTTGGGTCGCTTTGTATTCTTCTATAACAATGCCTCCTCTAGTGATAAAAGTGACTCTAGGGTCCTCTCCACGAGGTTCATCATATATTAGTTTCACTTGCGGGTTCTGTTGAGGTCTTCATCTCTCCTAAAATTTGGCTAGCAGCACAGGACAATCTTTGATAACATGTTCAAATGAGTTGCAGTAGCTGCAAGTGGTACAAGGGTTCTAATAGTACCTTGCTAAGTGTCTTGGTTGTGTGAAGTTGTAACAGATGATCTTTCCTTAACCTCGACCCATACATCCTCCTCGTCCTCTTCCTCTGAATCAACCGCGAGGGTTGAAGTTTCCTCTTCTTGGGGAATTATACTGCATAGTGCTTCCTTCTTGTTGTACTTAACCTTGAATTTTGTATATATCCCTCGACCTTTCATGCATGAGTTTGTAAGCCCTACAATCCCTATCATCATTTCCTATCAACTTACAGAATGTGCAATACAGATTTGTGGGTGTCTAGACATATTTTTGTAGATAGTAACATTCACCAGGGCGATGTCAATTTCTACATACCTTGCACCAAGGTAGCATAACTTGTTTCAAAGGAATCAGAGCTCCAGAGGCCAAGCATTCATGAAAAAGGGGATAGTTCTCCTTGTCATGGCCTTCTTATTTTCATCTTGTACACCAGATGTCTTCTCTTTTATCTTTTCCCTTGTCTATTTTCATATCTTTGAACTGTATTGATAATCTAGTTAGTTGACTCAAGATTTGACTCATTCCTGAGCTGGATTCTCCCATAGGGGTTAATTATAAATTCATGGTGATCTCCAGTGCCTCAACCTGTGAAAAAATCTTCTGTTGCATCAGAGGAACTATGATGTGTGGTAAGAGGGCATCAATGAACCATTCCTTGCTCTTCTCATCTGGAATATGAAAAATCAAATGCATTATCAAGGTCTTAAATCTCCGATCAAACTCCCACACAGGTTCAACTATTCTTTGCTTGATTTATTTTAGTTCTATAATGCACTGGGACTCTGACTTAGGTTTCTTGAATTTGACAATTAGCATAGTCTTAATGACATTTAGCAGTTTAGGTGCAGCTCCTTGGACAAATTTCATGTACCAAATCAGTGCGTGATCTCTTAGGGTAGTACTAAACTGAGCTCGTTTAACAGTTTTGTCAATGATATTCTTAATACTCCACAAAACTTCACATAGAAACCAATGTTGATTCGGATCTTCAGATCCATATCCTCTAAAGGTGGGTAACCTCGTCTTATCTAGCATAGATCTTCCTAGGTTTCATGACCGAGTATGTGGTGGGCTGCTAGTGATAGTGCTCTGAACGGTCTGGTGACTCTGATTACTTTGATTGCTTAATGTTGATGAAACAACAGAAGGAATAATAATACTTACTTCAACAGTCGACGCAGTTTCTAAAGATTCTAACTCTTCCCAGTGAGGTTCTTCATCTTCCCTTCCTCTTCCCTAGCGGATTCTGAATGCTCTTCATCTGTCATATCTGCCTTTTCTCCACTATAGAAACCCTCATCCCCATAGCTCTTCTTAAATAGGTTTGCAAGAGGAACTTCTCTAAACTCTCTCCCACTGTGTTACCCATAATTTTGTTCGTCATGATGATGTATTGATGATGGCATACTTAGGCTCTTCATTAGAACTTTCTCCTGAGAAAAGTTACCTTCATCTCTTTCCAGAAATCACATTTTTAAGGAAGGTTCGCAGGCTGCCAATACATTTGCCTGAGAGAATGCATGATTCTCGCAGGCTGCATTAAGCCAGGGTGCGAGAAGTTCGCACTGTGTCTAACTACTAGGGTGAGAACTCTTTCTAAAGAAGGGAAAAAGATGAATTCTCGAAGCTTCTAGAAGGGAATCTTCTAGAAGGATGAGATGGCATTTGAATGGTTATCTAAGTATTGGATTTCCTGATATTTTGGGATCATTCTTATCTAAGTAACTAATTCATTCTCTCCTATATATTGAGGGGATTCTCATGGAAAATGTTAGAAGCAAACAAGCAAGAGATTTATTGGAGAATTAATGAAAGACTGTATGAAGGATTGAAGCTACAACAGCTAGAGAACTCCATCAAGTTTATCAAAAGTGGTTTATCTTCTTCATGCAAGTGAGCAAGTGTGTGTGTCAGAGCTAAGGGCCATTGAAAGAAAGTTTGCAACATCAAGGCTCAGGTTGTAACCTTTACTTTCCATCAATATGATACAGTAATGTGTCCCTTTCCCATAAAGTTAGTTTCACTTTATTGTATAACTCCTTGATCATATACATAGATTGATTGTTGAATATATTATACTTTCTTCACTTCGGTTGGTTTGTATTGTTTTGATCTTGACTGTACGAGAGCATTGGAGCGAAGTAGGATCAACAAAGACCAAAGGAAGCAATCATAAGGTATGTTCTTTGATCATATCTTCTAGTATATTCAATAGTTAAAATCTAGGGAAGGAGTATCATTCTGTCTTGGTTTGTTCTAGATCCAGGTGGATCTAGGGAGATCGGTTTGTGTCCGCACTTACGGATTTATCCAATAACAAAATTGGCGACTCCACTGGGGAACATTCCCTTTTTCTTTGTGGCCTTTTGCGTTTTTCTGTGGCCATTTGCTCTGGTTTCATTTTTCTCCTGTCTTATCAGTCTCCGAGTCTTCAGGATATCCTGATAGACCTTCTGAGTCCAGAAGCCTTTATCAATTTTACTTCAATTTTCAAAATTTTTGTTATGTTCAGGAGTTCTCGCACTGCACTTCATTGCAGCCTACGAGAATTGGTCAAGTTCGCATCCTACACATAGGTTTCAGTGTGAGGTTCTCGCACCTTGCTAAAGGGTCGGTTGCGAGAATCATAGATTCTCACACTGTGTAATATTGCTTGCCTGCGAGCACGATTTTTCAAAATTTTGAAATTGAGTTTTGATCTTTCTAACTGCTCAGATCAGTTGAATTACCTCTTATGGGTTTATTGGACCATTGATTGATATAGCTCTTGCTTTAGTTTGCATGCATGAACAGTTTTAGAGTTTCAAGGTTTTTCTTGTCCTTTGTGGCTTGACTTTCGTTTCTTGACTCTTCTTGGCAAAACCATTCTCTCTGACTTCAGATTCTGAGTGTGTTTGATTAGTTGAGAACCAATGATTGGTTGAAAGTTGAGTATTTGGTTTTTCTCCTTTGCTTATTGGTTTGAAAGAACATTTTCGTTTGCATTGAGAAGGCTAATTGGTTTGCTCTTTATTTTTGTTTTCATTGAAAGAGTTGATTGGGTTGTTATTGCTTGATTCTTTATGATTTGATTGTCTGTTGTCTCATTGGTATAGTGAGAGTTCTTTTTGGAAAGTGAACAACAAGCTTTTCTTTCAAAAACATTGTTTTTTGTCTTTTAGAAAACATTGAAAAATCAAATTTTAGAGAATGTTGAAGTATTTGAAAAAGACACATAGAACATTTTTATTTGATAAATGATTGTTTGCATTGGCGTTTAAAAGGAATTTTTTGCATTGTAGTACAGGGTTGATTTGGAAAACTTTCTCTCTCTCCCATACATAGGATTCATTGAATGAAAAGTGTTATATTTCATTATCATCCTTGCATTATTTGGGTCAGAGTCATACAACATATGTTTCACTTCCGTTACCTTTGAGTAAACAACAACTCTTAAAATATTGCGTAATCTTAAAATTTATCTAGTAACTCTTTTCTCGGGCTCTTTTACACCAACATTTAGCTAGGCTAGTGCTTTGGAGTAGGAAGAGAGATACACTCTCCAAAAGCTCAAAACACACAATAGCATCTTGAGTTAGGGAGTGTTAAATTCCATTTGCAACATATTGTCCTGGGAAGCCCTTCTAACACAAGGGTCAAGCACTAGGTCGCATTGGTGTTGGCGGAGTTACTCACCCTGCTTTGTTGACATCAGTGTAGAGATTGCACGTATTACGGGGATCAGTCAGAGGTATACCCACAATGATGAGTGGAAGCTTTTTGTGTTGATTTCGGGCTAGATACCCTGCCCTTGCGTGTGGATCGTACTGTCGACTGTTCCCCCAGGCTTTACTATTGTTTGTGGTGACCTTAGTGGCCTATCTCTCTAGATTCTTACCCAAGGTGACTGTGAAGGGGAAAGTCTTCACGGTACCTGGAATTGACGTTGACCAAACTCACTCGGGCTCCTTGGAGGGTATACCCATGATTATGTGTGGGAGCTTGCACCAGGGTGTAAGTTCGTTAAGCAGGTCGTCAGCGTAACTTTTCCACCTTAGCCCCGCCCCTTCTCATCTCATTGTTGCGACGTTGGATTTCATCACCAACTAGTGGCTTCGAAATTAGAAGGTCTTGTTTTCTTGGTGATTGCTTCCTAGATTTTGTTTACTAGCGTGTGTTGTTTGTTTCTCGAAGTTGACCATAGGAATTTCTTCGCGGAGCTTGTTACTTGTTTACAATTGCTCCCCCATGTCGTTCACGTAGAAGGCAGGGTTTATCTCCAGAGCATCTGGACGAGTCACAACCCTTGCCTACAGCTACACCTAAGGATTCTCCTTAGCACGGTGAAGCCGCAGTTGTTACCACACCCCAAGTGGAATCAACTGAATCTCTAGAACCTTTCCGAATTACTAATACTAGAGAAGACTATCGAATTCGTCATGGTGAACAACCTTTTGTGCGATTAAATTCTTCTGGAGACATAGTTGTTACCTCTTATGGATCACCCATTGGGCCCTTTCCCAGTGAAGAAGGCCAAGATCCTTTTTGGTCAGCAGACGTCCGCATGCCCCTCTTTAGTCCTGAGTCGCCTGTCGTCTCTGAACTCAACCCTCTAGTGTTTTCTGAGACAGACACGGTATCGACAAATACCACTTATCACTTTACTCTCCTTGCCGAGATGGCCCGTCTAGCAATTACTACGAGTGTCCCAACTGGGTTCACTACAGCTGGTCTTCCTCCTATAAACACCCAGTGAACACACCATGTTACTCCGACACTACCACCCAGCTACCATGCGTTGAATGCTTTGTTAAATTCTTCCAATCCAACACCTCCACAAACCCCTTATGGTACTCCCAGTGGTCCTTCCTTTCATGGGCATCCTATTCCCAATTTTATTCCCACACTCCTTCAATTTCCTTCTGGTAATCCTAATCCTAGTGGCACTATACCGACCGTTACACCAAACTTGCAGATTCCCGTTGGTGGACAAGGTGGTATGGTTCCATTTCCTTTTACTGGACACAATACAGTTACTACACAACCTACGATTGGCACACAACTTCCGGTTGGAACTCCACCTACGATAGGGGGACCAACCCCACCTCCGGCTTTGGCCCAGTATTGGACTCAGATGCTACAAAATATTCCTCAAACGACTGGGGGGCAACAGCCTGCCCCTACTATCGGCCAACCTTATCTAGGTATACCTAATCCTATTTGGGGTTCCAGTCAAAATGCTCAACCTCTGGTCCCTACTCAAGCTCAAAGTTATAATCCTTGGAACTACTATCCTCTTCAGCCACCACCGAATCAGCAGGGGTCTTCCCACTATGGGTAGACTGCATACGGGCCTACAGGTTTGCCAACAGGGCTTCCACCCCAAAGTCACTAGTACTCGCAGGTGAATCGATAGTTACCTTTTCTTGCTACTTTGGATTTGCTAGATTTGTCTAGGATTCTAAATGATCCTATTCGTCACTCTCCCCAATGGCCTGCTATTCCAACCAAGCTTCCATCGGATATTATGAAATTCGACGGCAAAGTGGGAGAGGACTCGAACAATCACATCATGACTTTTCACCTATGGTGTTCATCCAACTCATTGATGGATGACTCTATTCGTTTATGTCTTTTTCAACAAACCTTGACTGGTTCTGCTGTGAAGTGGTATATTGAATTGCCACGAGGTTTCTTCTCTGATTTCAACACCCTAGCTATGGTTTTTCTTACACATTACCAGTTACCGATCTGTTATGATATTGGGACTGAGATTTTGACTTCCTTCAAATAGACTAAAGGCACTGATATATCGGATCATATCCATGAGTGGCGAAGGACACGACGTCTCATTAAACTTGAACTCCCTGATCAATTACTGGCAGAATGGTTTACGAAATCTTTCGTGAACGAAATTGGTAAAGACATTTCCATGGGTGGTGTTGTTACGAAGGAGCAGGCTATAAGTCGTACTCAATATCTTGATCTCGTTTATTCACAAACGAGAACACTTTACGATTTTCTACCTGAATTACCTTGTCCTAGTACTTCCAACACTTCAACTACTCCAGCTGCCTCGCATGTAGCTGATGGTGTGATTGGTACTGCCCATGCTCACTCAAATTCTTGATGCAGGAGCATAAGCTCATGAAAATGAAGTCACCCATGACTTCATCAAAGTTGAGAGAATTCAAAGAGACCTAGGGTCTCACACTTGTATAATTTGTTATTTTGTGGAAAATTTGAATAATGGACAAGGATTCTAGAT
>ML780151.1:295805-312037 GCA_009831015.1 Picea engelmannii | reverse complement strand
GATAGAGTTTGTTAATGAATAGTGAGTCACTGATGACTCGTAGGGGTCAGTTGAGTTTGTTAAGGACTCTGTTCCTTAATCATAGGATCTGGACACAGAAATCCATTGTAAATAAATACAGTCTTTAGTATTTTGAATAGGTAGCTTAACTTAGTCTAATCTGGCCGAGTCTAGATGAGGGTTAGCTCACAGAGCTCGAGGAAAGCAAGGGGATGGTCAAATGAATGTAGAATTGGGCCATAGAGAGTAAATGGAGAGAAACGAGAATTCTGAGTAGAATTATATGTACAGATCTGAATGAATGAAATAGTATTTCATATGATCGATTGTCTCTATGATTTATTTGATGAAGTTACAGTACCTGTATGTGAATCTGGAATGATTAGGGTAAATCTGTCATGTGATAGAGATAAATCATGAGTTAGGGTTTCGAGACAAATTGGAGAAGATCTCTGCGCATATTAAGTCTGTATGTGAGACAGACAGAAGGAGTCTCTGTTGCGAACGGATATAGAAATCGAATTCACAGAGAGTTCGAGAGTTTCCCATTTGGAAG
Source organism: Picea engelmannii (assembly GCA_009831015.1). Classification (NCBI taxonomy): domain Eukaryota; kingdom Viridiplantae; phylum Streptophyta; class Pinopsida; order Pinales; family Pinaceae; genus Picea; species Picea engelmannii. The sequence goes on along the minus strand of ML780151.1, from coordinate 311,481 downwards.
ATTGAGTGTATGGTAAAGACTCAGTAGCAGAGAAGGCAATTTCACTTGAAAATGTAAAATCGGATGATCTGTATAAAACAGAGTAGGAATCGAATTCATTTGAGAATTCAAGAGTAGGGTTTCGGTGTGAAATAGCCCCTAGTGGAACGAGATCTAAACTCGTTAATGATGATGTTCTCTGTGTGCTTTTACTCTGCTGAACGAGAAGTAATTCTGTTGAAAAGCATACAGAAAGAAGTTACAAATTCGTGAATGTCTCTGTGTCGAGAACTCTGTACATTTGAGAGCGCACAGACCTGGAGATTCGATGGAGATGGGACATTTCCACGAAGTGATATTCATTTGGGAGATATGAAGTTGCTGCCACATAAACGTCAAGGAGGAATCCCATGGTCGAAGACGCAGCGGAGATTGGTGAGTGGAGATTGAGGGTCCAGAGCACAACGGAAAACGGAGGGTTCAACCTCAAATGCATTTGATGATTTCCGTTGGAGGACACACGTCGAATGGTGTATGGGAGCGAAGTTTGCATAGAGGGTACAATCTGTACGGTGAGTGAATTTCCGTTGGGGCCTTTTGGTCACATCAAAAGGTCACATGGTGTTAGACATAACAAGGTAAAATCATTACCGTTGGGCTTAAATGTGGAAGGTTCTTAGCCCAGGAAAAAGACGAGCTCTGTTGTTTTAAAAGAATCCCAAAATATTTGTGATAGTTTGCTATTTCTAATTCTGCCACGAAGTAAATTGGATAAATAGAAAAGTCAAGAGAAAAATGATGAAGGACCATATTCAAGGACGATTCCAGAACAGAAAATTGTGGAATCGAAGATCTGCTTCGACATAGCAGGTGGTGCCTGCATTAATTCTGCTTCGAGCACAACACCTAAATCTACCTCTTCTAATGTTCAAAATGCTCTGTCTCCTGCCACTTCCACCTGTAAAACTTCTGAGGTGAACCCTGTTCAATCTACACCGACCGGTAAAAATAAATCAAAGAAAGGGAGAGGCAAGAATAAGGAGGGAAAAAATAATAATCAAACTGAGAAAACTAAAACCCCTCCTATTGAAGATCGGGATAAACGCAAACCACGATACCCTTGCCTTATCTGTGGTGATTATCACTACATGAAGGATTGTCCACGACGTGCCGAGGTTACTAAGCTCCTTCAAGGAATGCCGAAACCATCTACGCCAGCTGTCTTGTCCCAACCCTTCCCGTCTCAACAATAGGCTCAGTTGGTAATCCATGACCAACCATTTACTTCTACGACATCATATGTTTTGATGTGTACCAGTGATTCTAAGAAAAACAATGTTGAACTCATGACTAGAGCCAAAGATTATACTCCATCTAAGGAGAAGGTTGATGATTTACCTCCTGCTTTGGTACAACCCTCTCCACCGACTCCACCTACGAACGGTCCTCTTCATCTCGAACGACCGAGCCTTGATACAGTTCTGCGACCACCCCCGAAAGGTGTCGTTAGGAAATCGGCTTTCAATCCTCATGCTCGTGTGGCCCAGAACTATAGCATTGTCAAAGATCTGGCCCAAGCACCTTCAGCGATGTTTTCCCTTGAAGTCCTTCAGTCTTGTCCTGCACAATGGAGGGCTTTGATGAAATCTATAGGTGGATTGACCCAAAAGATACAAATTTGATAGTCTTTGACTTGGAAGATCATATTCCAAGGTTACCCCCTCAGCTTGCATTCCAGATACAAGTTGTTGTCTCTGACAAGAACATTTGTCGAACTGTTATCGATGAGGGTGCCTCTATGTGTGTAATGTCTTTTGCTTGTTGGAAAGCCATTGGCTCTCCTCCCTTAAATGAATCACAAAATACTTTGAAAGCCTTCAATGGCTCTGGTTTTAAGCCTTACGGTGTTCTTCCATCGTTGCCTGTTACTCTGGAAGGTAAGACAGTCCAAGTTGAAGTGGAAGTTTTCGATGCTCCCCTAGATTATAATCTTCTGCTTGGTCATAGCTGGATAGATTCCATGCATGCTGTTGTGTCAACAATTTTTCATGTAGTACGTTTTCCTCATCAGGGAAAGTTTGTTACGGTTGATCAACTTGCCTTTTTTAATTCCGATACCCATACTGGCAATGTGCCGTTTATAGCTAAAACCCCGCCGGGTTATGAGAATGTCGGTGTAGGACTTTTAAAGGACTCTTTGTTGATGGGTACTTTTCCCATTCCACTGCTCGATGTTCCACGCCCGTCAGTTGCTTCTATCAACATGATCTCCAGCGTACCTCATGAACTTCCTGTGTCTTCTGACCCTTGGATAGTCCCTAACCCTGGAGATTACACTCGTTTCAGCGACGTCATGCCGTTAAGTCTGGTTGAGTCTTCTTATCACGCCATTCAATCAACAACACCTTCTCCACCCTCTCTTGATGAGTTGTCTCCCGACCCTTTCTGTGTCAGTTTTCCCACTAACGAGATGATCATGTCCGTCATGGAGGACACTCCTTGGGATGATGGGCATCATCGGTCCATACTCTTTCTGGAACAACACACTCTTGAGAACTACCAACAGATTTCGACTCCATCGACCGTTGTTGTCATATCGATCGTTCCCGGATCTACACATGATGTGTTTGCCGAAGGGAACCTCAGTAATATCTCTCCCACGATTCCCATTGATATATCAGTTAAACCTGGGATAGTTGAAAATGTTCACATTGGAGCTTCGTGTTCTCCGGATGAAATCATAACCTATACATCTTTGTTCAAAGAATTTCGTGACATCTTCACCTGGAGCTACGAAGAGATGTCAGGTATCGACCCTACTATTGTTGTACATGAGATAAAGACATACCCCGGAGCTAAACTAGTCTGGTAACGCCTTTGCCCAGTCCACCCACGTAAAGCGACAACTATCAAACTCGAAGTTGAAAAACTTCTCAAGGCCGGCTTTATTTATCCGGTGGCTCTGACAGAATGGGCTTCTAACCCTGTACCGATTGATAAGAAAGGTGGCAGTATTCATGTATGTGTTGATTATAGGGATATTAACAAAGCCTGTCCAAAAGACAACTTTCCAACCCCTTTTGTCGACCAGATTGTCGATGACTGTGTTGGAAGTGAAATCTTCTCTCTCATGGATGGTTTCTCTAGCTATAATCAAATTAACATCGCTCCTGAGGACCAACATAAAACTACTTTTATTTGTCCTTGGGGTACTTTTGCCTATAGGAAACTTCCCTTCTGTCTTAAGAATGCTGGCGTGACGTTTCAATGTGCTATGTCTTATGCTTTTCATGATATAAAGCATATCGTTCAACCCTATTTGGATGATTTACCAGCTCATTCGTTACGCTGAGTCAATCACTCCACTCATCTCCGAGCCATTTTTGTTTGTTGTCGATTCTATCGTATTCGTTTAAATCCTCATAAATGCATTTTTTGTGTAGAATCTGGCCGTCTTCTAGGTTTCATCATTTCACGTCAAGGGATCTGGGTAGATCCTCTTAAGGTTGAGGCGATTCTTAATCTCCCTCCTCCTTCTACACTGCACCAGTTGCAAAATTTGCAGGGGAAAGCAAACTTTCTTCGTCGTTTCATCCCTAATTACACCGAGATTACTCATGGTTTTACGAGGCTACTAAAGAAAGATTCAGAGTTCGTCTGGGATACAGTGGCCAACAATACTTTTGAGGCTTTGAAGTTGTCCCTCAAGCGAGCTCCGCTTCTATTTCCTCTTGGTTATAGTCGTGATTATTTTCTTTATCTTGTTGCCTCCGAGTATACCATTGGCATGGTTCTTGTTCAAGAGGATGATGCACACGATGAACATGTTATTTATTACTTGAGTCGAAGTCTCACATCAATTGAAATCAAGTATCAACATGTTGAAAAACTAGCTTTGGCTACCGTTCAAGCCGTTCAATGCTTTCGGCATTATATTCTCTCAAGGAAAACTACAGTGATTTCTCATTGCAACCCTATGAAACATATTTTGACACGTCAATTGCTAGGGGGAAAGTACTCCAAATGGATTTTCATACTCCAGGAGTTTCACTTGGAATTCGATCGTGCCACGTCTAAGAAGTCCTTAGTTTTCACTGAGTTAATATGCGATTTTCCTCACTTTTCCACGAAAAATGTAGCAGTAGATTCATTACTCGATGAATCTCTTTTCCTTATCAGCTCTGAAGATCTTTGGTATGGGGATATCATTATATACCTCCAAACCCAGACTTTTCGGCCTGCTTTGTCTAGTACTCAATGACATCGCATTCGTTATCAATATCGTCAATACATTATCCTGGGGGATACTCTTTACCATCGGGGAATTGACTCTGTTTTTCGACGTTGTCTGACTTTTGACGAAGCCGAGAAAGCTCTGAATGACTACCATTCTGGAGCATGTGGTGGTCATATGTCTGGGTATGCTACTGCCTAGAAGATCTTACGCGCATGATATTTTTGGCCTTCCTTATTCAACGACTGCATTACTGTCGTTCAGAAGTGCCATGCCTGCCAGACCTACAATCACAAAATTCGGTCAAATCCTGCTCCTCTTCATCCTGTGGTCTCAGTTGGTCCTTTTGCAAAATGGGGCATTGATTTCATGACATGTCACCCTCACTCGGCCGGGGGGCATGGTTACATCATTGTAGCCGTTGATTACTTTACAAAATGGGCCGAGGCAATGCCAACATTCAATAATACTGGAAAGGCTGCAGTGTTGTTTCTTTTCAACCATGTCATAGCTCATTTTGGTGTTCCCCAAGCTATCATTACTGATCATGGTAGTCATTTTAGGAATTTTATGATGTATGAACTTACAGAAAAGTTGGGTCTTCGTCATGATAACTCAACACCCTATTATCCACAAGCTAATGGCCAGGTCGAAGCAATCAACAAAGTTCTTATAACTATGCTTTGACGGATGATAGGAATTCATAAAACAAGTTGGCACATGATGTTGTTTTCGACATTGTGGGCATATCAGACATCTGTCAAATCCACTACTGGGTTTACACCCTTTCGATTAGTCTATGGTGTGGAAGCCATTCTTCCTATAGAATGTGAGATACCCTCTCTGAAGCTAGCTGTCGAACTCTTACCCAATACTTCTGCTGAAGAAGAATGTCTATTGTATCTGATGCGATTAGATGAAACTCGACGTGACGCCACTCTAGTAATAGAATCCTAGAAGAAATGTGTCAAGTCATAGTATGACAAGCATGTCAAGCCTCGTGTTTTCTCTGAAGGTGATCTTGTTCTTCTCTATGAACAGGATCGAGATGTCTTAGGAGCTGGGAAATTCGAACCAATGTGGCGAGGTCCTTATATTGTTCGCCGAGTTTTCATTTTAGGAATTTTATGATGTCTGAACTTACGTAAAATTTGGGTCTTCGTCATGATAAATCAACACCCTATTATCCACAAGCTAATGGCCAGGTCGAAGCAATCAACAAAGTTCTTATAACTATGCTTCGACGGATGATAGGAATTCATAAAACAAGTTGGCACACGATGCTGTTTTCGGCATTGTGGGCATATCAGACATCTGTCAAATCTTCTACTGGGTTTACACCCTTTCGATTAGTCTATGGTGTGGAAGCCATTCTTCCTATAGAATGTGAGATACCCTCTCTGAAGCTAGCTGTTGAAATCTTACCCAATACTTCTGCTGAAGAAGAACGTCTATTGTAACTGATGCGATTAGATGAAACTCGACGTGACGCCACTCTAGCAATAGAAGCCCAGAAGAAACGTGTCAAGGCACAGTATGACAAGCATGTCAAGCCTCGTGTTTTCTCTGAAGGTGATCTTGTTCTTCTCTATGAACAGGATCGAGATGTCTTAGGAGCTGGGAAATTCAAACCAATGTGGTGAGGTCCTTATATTGTTCGCCAAGTTTTTGAAAAAGAAGCGTATGAGCTGGTTGATTACGATGGTATCCCTTTGACTGAACTTAGGAATGAGTTGTACTTGAAGAAGTACTATGCATAAGTCATTTGTGCACAAGTACTTGTATTTTATGTATCATACTTTGTGTGTGTTACTTTAGTTTGCTTTTGACGTTATCTGGTCTCTGCCCTTATGTGACGTTGTGTTTGATTGCCAGATGTTGGAGTCTTTGCTACCCTATATTGGCTTCACTGATGGTGCTAGCCGTAGTACTTGGAACCTAGCTTCCGTTGCGTGGGCAATCTATGCCCCAACAAACAAACTTATATCTTTACGAGGTGTATGTCTTGGCCGAGCAACCAACAACATTGCAGAGTATAGCATCGTTATTGAATTATTGGTTGATGCTATCTCACTCGGAATTTGTCATTTGGTTGTGTGACTTGACTCGCAACTTGTAGTACTATAGCTAAGTAATATATACTCTATTCGAAGTCCTACTTTGTTAGGGGTGTATTTTCAAATTCGTCTCTTGGAACGATATTTTGATCACATTGAATATCAGCATATTCCTAAATGTCTTAATACATTAACAGATGCATTGGCTAATTATGTATTGGACAGACATCTAAACCATTTATAAATCAAACACATTAAAATTCACAGATTATAAAGTAAACCAGTAGAAGCTATCTGTATATATAACGATCAAAAGAGTTTGTTTTTTACAAAAAGTTTGTGAGAAGACCAAAATATCAAAATTTGAAGTTCATAGCTTCTACAAAGTGACATCACGGATGACGTTCATGGTAACACACGACTTCCCTAGAAACCCTACGGAGCAGTCGACCCATAGTTGCTGATACCCCTACAGTGTGACACGGATCGCGTCGTGGAACCTCTTCCAGAGTCATATTTGGAATGTCTTCTATCAGGCCCTCTAAATTCTGTTCCACCACCTGATAATCTTCGGCATACTGTGGTGCTCTTCTACTACCTCTTCTCGTCGCTGGATAGGAGAAGTGCCAGGAGGTCTATATGGTCCAACATCTGTGTTATCAACAAACATTTTGTGTTATTTTTTGGATAAATATATAAAACAAAAAACATTTGAATATGATAAAAATTAAAAAAAAAAACATTTAAAAAGAGAAAATGCGTTTACTTCTTACCGAGGTCTCCCCACTGAGCGTCCTCAGGCAGTGCTAAATCCAGATCTCCTCGGAAATCCAACCCGGCATACACGTAGTCATCAACCATCAACATCTGTTTTCGAAGCCAGTCAAAGAAAATATCGTCATACTTGACGATTGGTCCTGCCACATGCTGGGCCATGAGCCAACACCATCTAAGCATCATTGGATCCCTAGGACCCGGTAGGTTCCACTCAACCTGTAGTCTAAATACGGGGACCCTCTCGAGGAAGAAGGATAATAACAAAGATCCATAACCAAATTGTTTCAATTCACCCCACCTTCTTTTGGTTAATTTCCTTTTGATACTGCGAAGCACAGCATCCACCTAGTTGAATACTCAGGGCTCAATACACTTGATGGCGTACTGGAAGTAGCTCTGTAATACCATATGAGGAGAAGAACTCCCCACCATCCGAGCTATAGTAAAGAGGATAGTGTGGAGGATCAAGTCTTGTACCCCCCAGATAGCAACTTTTCCCTTTTTCCTCTCAGCCTCAGGTACACAATATTGATTGCAGTACTCACTCATTTTTAATCCACTGCCTCTAATACCGGTCAGGCTGACATAATACCCGCGCCTGGATAATCTAGTCAAGAAGTATATGTCCTCAATGTCTATGGACAATGTGTGAGCTCCTACATTGAAAACTTGTTGATCTAGGTCCCACATACGGACTAGATATTCCAGTAGTCTGACTTGGGCCCTCATGCCTGGGATGCAAAAATATTTTAAGAGCCCACAATCTCTCAATGCAGCTATGGTGGGAGGATGATTCTCGGCATTTGCATTATCCTCCTCATGTTCTCGTTCACGCCACTCAAGCACCATGTTTATGGCTATTTATCTGCACAAGGAACATACAAGGAGGATTAATGATTTTATTCATGATCTGAATCTTTTTCATTGGCTAAATATTTTAAAATTTTTTGAGTTTTGTGGTTCTCGCAGGTGACTCATTTACACAGTGCGAACACCTCGCAGGTGGTCCAGGGCTCACCTGCGAGAACGCATCATTCTCGCAGGTCCCATATGGGCTTCTTGCGAGAATGCCAATGCGCATGTAGAGTTCAAAAAACAACTTGAAACCAAAAAATTAACCAATGAAATTCAAAATTTAAACCATGAAAATGTCAAGAATGAATGGCTTACCTTAATGCTGCAGACGACTTGTCAAATGATCTCTTGTAGCTTCCGAAAATCGACGCCGAATTCGGAGGGTAAAAAGGGGGTTTTGGAACTCAATAGTGGAAATGTGAAATGATATGGTAAAAATGTTTATTTACTCATTTAATTTACTTTTTTACTATGTCATTTTGGGTTTTAATGCTTATTTATTGATTAAACCTAATTCCTAATATCAAGATGAGTGTAATGACTTGCAGGTGTGATGACATTGATAATTACATACAAGGATATGGACATATTTTTCTCCGTTATGGTGTGATTTTGATTGTTTTTTATGGTTTTTACATAAAACCTCGAGTGTCGTTTTTATCTGTTATTGCGCTCGCGAAAAACATAAGAATGTGATCGAGCATAGTTTTATCACTTTTTGGGGCTCACCAAGGTTATACAAAAAAGGAACCCCCCTGGAGTTCTCTTTAAGCTCTTTTTAGACTCTCTAAACATGAAAAAATCGTCGAGCGACCTTGCTATTTTCACGCTCGATAAAGTATTTGAAGTATGCATCTGGTGAGCGATAATTTCTCTGTTTTTCGGTCTCATCCAGACTATTTTACGAAAAAGGCACTGAGAGAGTTCTCTTTTAAGTGTTTTTCCAAACTCTATAATCTTGAAAAACCTTCGAGTTTACTATCTCTGGACTCATTAAACAAACATTAACAGACCCGTGATGGGACCAAACCACTCCTTCTTAGGGTTCGTTAAACATACTCCAAGGGACTCGTTCAAAGGATGAGCTTATATCAACAAGCATATGTGATCCTCTTGAAGCTTGCGTAAAAATAAAGAGGTACTTGCCAGAAATGGTGGGGGAAAATTTGGGAAAGGGATATGTTTCATCTTCATATTGCTTGGCAGTAAGTGTCTCTCTTGAACATGACACCCCCTATTCAGCATTTGAAGCCGGTTTGGGAAATCCATTTGTCTCTCTTTCGATTGATTACATGGTCATTCCATGTGTCATCTTTGAGTCAATGCTGCCAAATCATTGGTCCTGTCATTCATATGTGCAAGAGAAGTCCATCTGAAACCTATATTGAGTCGGCCATCTGTAGTTATCCATTCTCTCTGTGTCAACCTTCCCTGTGTCCAGTCCAATTGCCACATGCTCTGTTTCACCTTCAAACTCTGTTATTCATTTCGTGTCATTGATGGGGGATACATTAAGGCCCTCCTGTGATGAGTTTTGTTCTATTGACTTCAGCTCATTATCCAGAATCAATACTTAGAAATTATTTAGTACCTTGGAGCTTGCATGCCTCAATGGCAAGTTTCCTCACTTTTGACAGTGGTTTTACATCATTGACCCCTGATCGAAAGATTCCGTCGGATGTTCGACATCAACTCATTTATTCACAGTCGATGGATTGTACTATAGTATCTTGGGAGTCATTGACATCAATGGTGATTTCCCTCTCACTTGTTAACGGTCTCATCAATGACCAGTAATCAAGTGGTTTCTACCATGTTTGACTTCAACACATGTAATCACATGGTTAGATTCGTACTTTGGGCGACGAGATTGAAGACCTTGGATATTATATTTTTGATCCAGGTTGTGATGGAGTATGTATAATTTGCGACACATAGATCCACTGTGTATGTGTCGTGGCTATGTTGTCTTGATTTGAAATTTCTCGCATACATCCACAGTGTATTCAGGTGGCTATGCTCTATTTTGATGGCATGGATCCACAGTGTATGATTGGTGGCCATGACCCATGTCTATGATGTCATCAGTCTATGATCTGAGTATGGGAATGCCTACCTCAGAATTGGTATATATGATATTCTACAGATGCTTGGATGTTTGCAGGTTTCAGATTAGATGTGCTCCTTGTTCTCAACACACACATGCAGCTTACAAAGTCTATCGACTGTCACTAGTTCCAACCTCATACTTTGGGGGGCATTCTGTTACCCATAATTTTGGTCGTCATGATGATGTATTGATGATGGTGTACTCAGGCTCTTCATTAGAACTTTCTCCTGATAAAATTTACCTTCATCTCTTTCCAAAAATCACATTTTTAAGGAAGGTTCACAGGCTGCCAATACATTTGCCTGTGAGAATGCATGATTCTCGCAAACTGCATTAAGCCAGGGTGCAAGAAGTTCGCACTGTGTCTAACTACTAGGGTGCGAACTCTTTCTAAAGAAGGGAAAAAGATGAATTCTCGAAGCTTCTAGAAGGGAATGTTCTAGAAGGATGAGATGGCATTCGAATGGTTATCTAAGTACTGGATTTCCTGATATTTTGGGATCATTCTTATCTAAGTAACTTATTCATTCTCTCCTATATATTGAGGGGATTCTCATGGAAAAGGTTAGAAGCAAACAAGCAAGAGATTTATTGGAGAATTAATGAAAGACTGTATGAAGGACAGAGCTAAGGGCCATTGAAAGGAAGTTTGCAACATCAAGGCTCAGGTTGTAATGTGTCCCTTTCCCATAAAGTTAGTTTCACTTTATTGTATAACTCCTTGATCATATACATAGATTGATTGTTGAATAGATTATACTTTCTTCACTTTGGTTGGTTTGTATTGTTTTGATCTTGACTGTACGAGAGCACTGGAGTGAAGTAGAATCAACAAAGACCAAAGGAAGCGATCATAAGGTATGTTCTTTGATTGTATCTTCTAGTATATTCAATAGTTAAAATCTAGGGAAAGAGTATCATTTTGTCTTGCGTTGTTCTAGATCCAGGTGGATCTAGGGAGATCGGTTTGTGTCCGCACTTACGGATTTATCCAATAACACACTACGGGTATGTCCAGCCTCTGTGTCACTGTCATTGTCTGAGTTCTTGAACATTAGCCTTTTCCAATCCATCCAACTACCGTTTCTTCAGGATGTTATTCTCATGCAATAGCATCTTGATCTTCAACTTCAAAAAGTGTAAAATTTTTCCTCTGGGTTCCTTAAAGAAACACCTCTCAACTTGTCTATATGACTCTACTTTGTCAACAACAAACTCGATGATGTACCCTCTAATGGTGCTATCAAACCAATGGTCTATGAATCTTGACACGATGTTATCAAATCTCCTAATCTTCTTGATCAACGTCGACTTCCAAAAAATAAGTGGTCTAGATCTGATCTCAAATTGGGTGTCTGTTAACCTAGCTAACCAATTGTATAATTCCTGATGAATTCCTCCAAAGAAAATCTTGTGTATATCAGTAAAGATATATATTCCCAACCAATCCTTTGTACTAAGATTAGGGTTCTTGTTATGGTATTTGGTGAATTCCTTTTCTTGGTATTCTATCCAATTTTGAATCTCTATCTTTGATGGAAACCACCTTGATATTCCCTCAAGAATATTCCTGTCCTGGCAACAGAACCATTTGTTGGCACATGGGCAGATCGAGGGTTCAGCTCCAAGAGTGCACCAACAAGCCCTAACTATTGGCCCTTTCGCTAACACCTGCGAGGCAAGTGCAGTATCACCCGAAGTAGCTATGGGGGGTTGTAGGACTCAGATGTCTACAACCAAAGGGAATACAAAGTGGATCCAATACAAGAACAACGCAACATCTAGAAATAAATTACCATCTTAGATCTACTTCAGAATACTATTTTTCAGATCCAACACAATAATGAAATAGCATTATATCTATCAACAAGAGAACACAACATCAATCAGACATGACACCAAGGTATATGTGGTTCATCCTCTCCCTAGGGCTACATCCACAAAATTGTGCTCTATATTATATTAAGATGAAAGCATATAGTTCTTATCTGTGCTCTTAGCTAGCAAATCTTCTCTCTTTCTCTCTCTCTCTCTTTGATTCCCTTACCTGAGCACCAAGAAACAAGGTTCATCTCCACACCCAGCTGAAGATATTACAACACAGACTTTCCTCACTGTTCAATACTTCTCTCTCTTACAACGATAATCACTCATAACAATAACACACTTGGAGATCTTCACCGAACCCTCTTCCCTCATCTAGGTTCTTATTTATCCATTACAATGACTCACTGACAACCTTAGGCTGAAACCTGAGTTTCAAAAACCTAGATACCAAAACCCTAGGCATCTAAAACCCTAGGTCAACCTAACCCATGTTTTCAGGGCTTCTCCAGCCTGTCTTTCCTTCCTTCTCGCGCGGTGCTCTAAAGAATCGAATGATGGATTTTTCCTCTTGTTGAGTTATCCACGATCTGTCTTCCTTGATAATATGTCATCCCCGATCTCCTTGTCTAACGGCTTGATTTCTCTTACTTCGCTCCCTCTTTTCTTCTCTTCTTCTCACTTCGACCCAATATCAATCACTATGTCTTCCGCATAGTTTTCATTCCCTCTTTTATGTCTTAATCTTCTCTTACTTCCATACCCAAGGGCCAACAAGCTTCCTTTTTCTAGCCTCTCTCCAGAGACTTCCCCATATCTCATACCATCCTTAGTGATTCCCTCAGTTCCCCCATGCATGCAGAGTGATTTAGTTGTCTTCATCCATTGCCATCATGGATTTATCATGCAATAAGATCTTGATCAACGTGTAAAGACACCTGATATACCTTCCTCTAGGTCCCTTCATAAGCTATTTCTCTGTAGTAGCGTATGGCTTCGTTGTATCGACTGCAAACTAAGTAATAAATCCTGCAATAATATTGTCTAGCCAGAAACCCATTGTGTGCATGAATTTATTATTAACCCTTTCCAACCGCATGATATTCTCAGTAGTCCACTCTGCTGGTCTTACTTGATTAGTTGGATGACTCTCCTTCAACCTCAATATCCACTCTTGCAAAAACTCTGGAAAATAATAGAAAAATGCCTCATGCAAATCCGTAAACAAATACCTGTCCAAATATTGGAGCAGTGTATACCTGGAACTTTTGTTGTCTTTCTACATGAACTCAAGATCTTTGGTCCTCAACCATCATTCAATATCCTATTTAGTAGGATTCCATGGTCTGAAAATCCCTTTATACCATTGCATTTTCTTCACTGTTCTTCAAAAAATCCCCTCCAAACTATTCTTCTGGGTTCCATCCCAACAACATAACCATTTGTTGGATGTTTGGGCTTGACCCGGGTTCTACTTTAGGTTTCCAACAAAACCCTATACACCATCGGCCCTTTTGGAGACCAGTAGGAAACTCTGTGCATAGAGTGCATAGTGCAGTCTCACCCAAGATGGATTTATGGGTGATTGCAGGACCCAAATGTCTACAACTATGGAAGGGATGTGATCCATATTTGGATCTAGGAGCTTGATGGGGCTCAGAAAGGACTAAAAATCAAAGTTCTCGGAATGGCTTTAAAACGAATGTGTGCATAGGTCTCATCAATACGAACCCAACACAACTTGAATGGGTTCAAATAGATGTCATATTCTCATGATATCATGATATTTTCATTTGGCCAAACAGGCAAAAAAATGATGACTGTACAGTTCATACAGTGCCACGCGGCAACTGACTGTATAGGCCCTACGGTCGTACAGTTGATGTGGCAAGCATAGTTGGTGCTGACATGGCAGGTTCTGTATAGCTGACATGGTAGGCTAACTGGGTGAATGGACAGTTGATGTGGACATATAGGTGGACCAACCAGGAAGTGACATATGTCACCACTATAAGGGGGACACGTGGCATGTCCGTACAATGACACATGGAAGATCCATACTGCCTACATGGAATGTACATTGCAGGTACATTGGCAGTGACTGGGTTGAAAACTCAGCAGACAAGTGGACCATTGGGCAGTTGATGAGTGGCAGTTTTGAGGGTGTATGGTACAGTGCCATGTGGCACTCCTATATTGGTTATATGGTTAGAAAAATTTTGGACTCCAACAATTTTGAACCCAAGACCTCCTGTCTGATAAAATACCTCACGTAGGTCAGGCTACCATCCCACCTACTAGATGTTTATTAACACTCTATGGTGCAGATTGTATTTAACTTTGTAAACGACGCTAGTTTGACGAAGTTAGGGCTAGGGCCTAGCTCCAACCTCAATACATTACCATTCGACCATACAATATAACCCTGGTTCCTCCATTGTTTGCACATGGATGGTTAAACTTGTTAGCCCTTGGTTTCGGGATTTTTCATAGGACCCAGATCTTTACCATAGCGTGTAGATTACAGATGGGGACTAGTGTTTGACAACACGGGTCTTCCAACAGAGGATGAACACCTTCAGTAACCACTCACAAAACCAGATAAAATATCAACACATCGATGTTTTCACATGGTAAAACCCCGACAGGGAAACATCCACGACCCCATCCAACGTAGCCACTTGGAGCAATTTATTAATGCAAAGAAAAATATTACAGAGAGATTTTACAAGAGAGTTTCTCACAATCGATCATTAGCAAATGATCCTCCATGCTCTTTAAATAGATACCATGGACCAATCAAGTGTTAAGCCACAGATCAATGGTCATTAAGATTGAGGAGAGTATGAACTGTTGGATCACTCTATGTCGGGAACATATCGTGACCATCAAATTTCCTAACTACAAATGCATACTAATGCATACTAAAGAAACACACTAGAAAACACACTTTTACCTAACGACACAATAGAATGAGTAGATCTTACTAACTCCTAAGTGTCTAAATATCCTAACATCCCCACTTAAGAACAACTTGGGATAGGATTGAAGGATTTACAATAGTGACACAATAGGAGAAGGAAGGAGGCATTAGAACCTATCCCCCCTTAATGACAACTTCCTGAACTCCTAACATAGATCGAAGTTTGGAAAACTTCGCTTCTGTAAGAGACTTTGTGAAAATTTATGCAACTTGATATTTTGTAGGGAAAAAGAGAACTTCAATAACTTGATCATGAATGAGCTTTCTGATGAAGTGCATTTGTAGCTTGATGTGTTTTCTATGCTGATGTTGAACTAGGTCTTTGGCGATCTTGATGACACTTTGATTGTCACACCAAAGGCTAGTCGGATGTTGGTGCTAGAATCCAAATTCTGAAAGGATTTGTCGAAGCCACAGGGCTTCCTCACTTGCATTTACCACTTCTCGGTACTCTACTTCTACTGAAGGAAGTGCAATAGCCTGTTGTTTCTTACAGGCTTAAGTGACAGGTCCTGAACCAAGGCTGAAAACACAACCTGCAGTAGAATTTTGATCATCAGGGTCGTCAGCCCAATCTGAATCAGTGAAACCAACCAATAAAGGAGTCCCCCCTAAACTGTAATGTATCCCAGACTGAATTGTACCATGAACATAGCGAAGTATCCTTTTAGCTGTTTTCCAATGGCTTTCATGGGGTGTTTGCATATATCAAGAAACAAGACCAACAACAAAGGAAAGATCAGGACGGGTATGAGTCAAGTATAAGAGGCTACCAACTAACTGACGGTACAAGGTGGCATCAACTTCAAGAGAAGTACAGGTGGCAGAAAGCTTGACTCTAGACTGGAAGGGAGAAG
>ML780151.1:277543-291915 GCA_009831015.1 Picea engelmannii | reverse complement strand
TCTAAAATAAAATATTAAAGCTACTTATAGTGATTCACTTTTATACTTGAAGTGAAATACACTTTACAATTTTAGCATGAACTTTTTCAAAAAAGGTAACAAAAGAGACACTTGAACTCAAGACCTCTTACTTAATAAGGCAAATTTTAACCAAATGATCTAGCAAAACATATTGTAATGTTCAGAAGGAGGATTGGGGGTGTTGTTGTTGTTGTTGTTGTGGAAGACGGCCTTCCAGAGCGTGCTAAAAAAAACTATTTTCACACAAGAAAAAAAATTTGCTTCTCGATGACAACAAGGGTTAGATCTTGGTTATCTTACCTGGAAGATGCACCTTTTACTATCTATTTATGATTTTCTGAGATTGCATAGGGCACGGGGAAAAGAGAATATGTAGATCTAAAAGAGTAGCAACCTGGAAATAAATAAAACAAAACTGAAATAAAACCAAAATACTACTTTGCAAAAATTAAAAAAAATGTGTATTCAAGCTTTATACCTCCGGATCTGACTATAATGGTCGTATCTTGGGCAAATAGAAACCTTTTTGAGTGAAAAAAAAGGCTTTCCTGACTTAAAAGAGTGCTTCGTACGAAATGGAACAGTCCTCTCAGCCCAGAATTGTACATAAATAACATAAATTGGAGACGAGGCAACTTGGCTTCACGATCTCAATCTACAACAGGAGAGGGTCTTTAAACAGGCTCTGATACCATGTTTGAAAACACAGTTATTCCAATAGAGGACAAACACCTTTAGTAACCACTCACATAACTAGATCAAATATCAACACACCGATGTTTTCACGTGGTAAAACCCCTACGGGAAAACATCCATGGCCCCAACCAACGCGACCACTTGGAGCAGTTTATTAATGCAAAGAAAAATATTATAGAGAGATTTTACAAGAGAGTTTCTCACAATCGATCATCGGCAAATGATCCTCCATGCTCTTTAAATAGATATCATGGACCAATCAGGTGCTAAGCCATGGATCAATGGTTGTTGAGATCAAGGAGAGTATGAACAATCAGATCACTCTATGTCGGGAACATATCGTGACCGTCGAATTTCCTAACTACAAATGCATACTAATGCATACTAAAGAAACACACTAGAAAACACACTTTTACCTAACGACACAATAGACCAAGTATATCTTACTAACTCCTACATGTCTAAATATCCTAAAAACTAGCCCCGATCATATGGGATAGCCATACAACCCGATGGCTTGACCTTCCACTTGGTGCTCAGAAGAATGGATAGCACTCGACTGGTCGGGCTTGTCTGCCGACCAGGGCGCTAGTCCATGGGCTTTGCCATCGGGGGCTACTGTAACCATTAGCGTGTGGAGCCTTGGTCTTGGGGCACATGGCCTAAGATGTGACCAGAAGCCGAGAAGAAGGGGCTAGCACACTAGGAGAGGAGCGCGAGGTCACATGGGGTGTGCTAATACTCCTAGGAGCTAAGGAAAAGGGGGATGCGCCCAATCGTTTTTCCCAAGTGGGTTATAAACTTTATAATATGGATTTTTATTGATTTATTGACCTATTTTTGGATATTTGGGTCATTATTGGGAGATATTGGACCCTTTTTGAGGCTAGATATTGGGGGGAAGTTGGGATATGGTTACCAACTTCAGATATATATAAACCAGGCCTTCTTGAGGTCAAGGGAGGACATTCAAAGTAGGTTTATGATGAATATTTTCCAATCCCAAGCCATTTTTATGCAAGGAAGTTGTTGAGGAGCGCACCTTTGCGAGCCATTTTTGGGAGCTTCGGTCATCCAATCTCTGTGTTGTTTCTTTTGTTGGCTTTTAGATATCTAGTATAACAAGACCAGATCAGTTTTGTAACCTTTTGGAACTATTTTGTTGACATTTTAAAGCTTTGAACAGAAATAAGAAAGCTTCACCCATTGAGACAAAGGCCAGGAGACATAGGCGAGATTGTCGAACTTCGTTATCACAATGGTGTTATGTTTTGTTGTTGTTTTATGATTTATTTGAGATTTGTATATGTGCATATGGATGTGATGTTTCTTCTATAATTCTTCCTCTTTCATTCAACTTCCTATTTGGTTAATTAACACATTCTTAATAACTCAACCACTGTCATGTAAAAGATCTTTTCGGATCAAGTGGTATCAGAGCTAGTTGACGTTTGGATTTGAGGTTTGCATGTTAACTAAGAAAAAGATACATCGTGGTGAAGGTGATATTGTTGAAAAGAATCCATTGATTGGATTAAGAAAGATAACTTCTCAAGGCAAGAAGATGGCATCGGAAGAGGGACTTTCTCAGGATGAGAAAGAGTTTCGAAAAACTTTCTTCGCCATGTCAGAGATGATGAAGGTTTTGTATGATCATTACTTGGAATGAAAGAGACTAGTTCTTGGTGAGTATTCAAAGGGAAAAAGTGAAGAAGGAGAGGATCCTCCTTCACCACTATCATCACCGCCTTCTTCTCCTTCTTCTTCAAGGTCAAGTTCTAAATCCAATGCAAAGAAACATGTCCATAAACATAAGAATGAAATGACTATATTAAAACTTGATGTGAAATTCGAATTACCCATGTATGATGGTGAAGTTAATGCAGAGATACTTGACAATTGGGTCATACAGATGGGGGTTTATTGCAATGTGCAACAGATCAAGGATGAGGCCACTCAAATCAAATTGGCATCATTAAGACTTGCATGCACAACACTCATTTGGTGGAAAAGCAAGTTGCAAAATGGCACGCAACAAGTATTTCCATCATGGCAAATTTTTATTTTTTCACTTAGAAAGAAATTCTATCCTTTGGGTTATAAAGAGAAAGAGTTAATTGAATGGCAAGATTTAAAACTAAGAAAAGGACAAACATTGCAAGAATACACAGATGGATTTCGTAAAATGGCATTGATGTTAGATATTACTTTGCATACCTAATAAATTCTTATGAAGTATACAGGAGGTTTACCTACACATATTCAAAATACTGTAGTCATGTTTCGACCAACTAATCTTGATGGGGTTTTTGTCAAGCGAGATACATTGAAGTAGAGAAAACATGAGTTGGTGTATCAGGGGAATCATCTTCAAGGAAAGAGGACAAAAGGAAGTGGCATGGTAAGAAGTCAAATTTAGTTACGAGAAAGGAATAGAATCCCTCTTGCAAGCATTGCAAGAAAGAGGGGCATGATGAGGACTGTTGTTGGAAATTGCATTCCGAGAAGAGACTAAAGTGGTTCAAGGAAAAGAAGGGGAGGCAAATAGATGCAGCAACAACATGACCCACCAACTTGGGATCATATTCAGGTGATGAATCTAAGGTCTTATTGGTTTGTATGACAGGTAAAATTGGTGAAGGATTTGATTGTAGAAGTAACTTGTTTCACATAAGGGTCATCATGAGGCACACTAAGGTTGACACATTGATAGATAGTGGATCTCAAGCTAACTTAATTTTAGAGGAATTGGTTAAGCAATTGGGATTAAAAACACAGATACATCATAAGCCTTACACACTTAAATGGACAAGAAACAATCATCAAATGCACATAACCAAGCAGTGCACATTAAAATTTGTAGTTTCATCTATGTTTGTAGACGAGGTAACATGTGATGTGGTATCACTAAGTGAATGTGGAATGGTCTTGGGTATTCCATACTTATATGATCGTAAATAAATCTTCTACAGGACAAAGAATCAATATCATTTAACCAAAGTAGGTCAATAATATGTGGTTCATGCTCATCATGTAAAGGAAAATAAAACTATTCAAACAATGGAACAATTAAGAAAGTCAGCTCAAGCAAGCAACACACCTATAATTATTTCAAACCAAGTAATCGATCTTAAGCAAGAACAGGAAATGATTGTAGAATGGAAAATCAATCACAATTTGCTTCAAGATAAGCTAATATCGTGCAAATATTACAAACATATCAGCTCATTTGCAGTCATATTTTTGATGCTATCATTATTAATGTTGTCTACATGGATGATAGTAGCTTCAGTAATATGTGACAGGGTTCAAATGGATAACATTATGTTGTTAGTTATCATGATTATGTTACAGTTGATCTTGATGAGACAGGTGCACAGGACATAGTTCAAAGATAGAGAGAAATCTGGGTGGCCTATCCTGAGCTTGATGACTGGTCAGTAGCCTTTTGGGGACCAAAAAGTCCTTTAGTGAGGAGGTGTGATCCAGATTTAGATCTAGGAGCTTGATGGGGCTCAGAAAGGCCTAAAAATCAAAGTTATTATAATGGCTTCAAAACAGACATGTGCATAGGCCTCATCGATATGAGCCCAACACAACTTGAATGGGAACAAACAGATGTCGTATGCTCTTGATATCGTGATCTGTTCATTTGGCCAAACAAGCAAAAAAATGATGATTGTACAGTCTATACAATGTCACATAGCAGTTGCTTGTACAGGACATACGGTCGTAAAGTCAGCTGATGTGTCAGGTTTCGTACATCTAATGTGGCAGGATGACTAGGCATACAGATGGTTGACGTGGACATACACGTGTACCAACCAGGAAGTGACACATGTCACCACTGTAAGGGTGACATGTAGAACATCCGTATGATGACATGTGGCACCCTTGTATTGGTTATGTGGTTAGAAAAGTTTTGGAATCCAATAGTTTTGAACCCAAGACCTCCTGTTCAGGAAAATACGTCGTGTAGGGCAGGCTACCAGCCCACCTACCAGATGTTTCTTAACACTCTATGGCACATATTGTATTTAACTTTGTAAACAGTGCTAGTTTGGTAGAGTTAGGGTTGGGGCCTAGCCCCAACCCCGATACATTATCATTTGACCATACAATATAACCCTTGTTCCTCCATTGTTTGCACACGAATGGTTAAACTTTCCAGCCCTCGGTGTCAGGGTTTTTCCATTAGACCCGGTTCTTTACCATAGAGCGTAGACTACAGATGGAGACTAGTGCCAATCGTATGGGATATCCATATGGTCCAATGGCTTCACCTTGCACTTGGTGCTTGAAAGAATGGATAGAAATCGATCGATCGGGCTCGCTCACCAACTAGGGCGCTAGTCCATGGGCTTTTCCATCAGGGGCTACAATGGCCATTAGCGTGTGGAGCCTTGGGCTTGGGGTACATGGCCGGAGATGCGACCAGGAGCGAAGAGGAAGGGGCCATCACGCCACGAGAGAAGTGCGAGGCCACATGGGGCACGCTAATATGCCTATAAGATGAGGGAAAGGGGGTTGTGCCCAATCTTTTTGCCCAAGTGGGTTATAAACTTTATAATATGGATTTTTATTGATTTATGGGCATGTTGGGAGATATTGTGCCCTTTTTGAGTCCAGATCTTGGGGGGAAGTTGGGAGATGGTTAAAAACTTCAGATCTATATAAATCAGGCCTTCTTGAGGCCAGGGGAGGACATTTAGAGAAGGTTTATGATGAATATTTTCCAAGCCCAAGCTATTTTTATGTAGGGAAGGTGTTGAGGAGTGCACCTTTGCAGGCCATTTCTAGGAGCTCCGGTCATCCAATCTTGCCATTTATTTTGTTGGGTTATAGAGATTTGGTAGAACAATACCAAATCAATTTTGTAACCTTTTGGCACTATTGTGTTGACATTTTAAATCTTTGAAAAAAAATAAGAAATCCTCACCGACTGAGACAAAGGCCTAGAGAAGTAGGTGAGATTGTTGAACTCCGTTATCACATTAGTGTTATGGTTTGCTATTGTTTTATGCTTTATTTCAGATTTGTATATGTGCATATGGCTGTGATGTTTCTTCTATAATTCTTTCTCTTTCATTCAGATTCCAATTTGGTTAATTAACACATTCTTAATAACTCAACCACTATCGTGTAAAAGATGTTTTCGGATCAGGATGATACTTTTAGGATGTTATACATGGTTTCTACTTTCATTATACATCAGATCTACTATTCCAATACTTCATTATCCAAATCTACCATTTACTAACCACTAACATTCATTTTGCAGTAAATGTCAGAACTAATCTAGTGTGCATTGTAAATTAACCTAAACAGATCCATTAATTCATTCATTCATCATCATAAGCATCGCAAAGAATAAAAAAATCATTCCACATAATAACATAGGTTTTACCATGGTTCACCCCCCTTGGGCTACATCCACCATGATCTTATGGTTCTTTATTATTCTTCAACAAATCATTGCACTGAGTGCATTACAAATAATA
Organism: Picea engelmannii; assembly: GCA_009831015.1. Classification (NCBI taxonomy): domain Eukaryota; kingdom Viridiplantae; phylum Streptophyta; class Pinopsida; order Pinales; family Pinaceae; genus Picea; species Picea engelmannii. The sequence continues at coordinate 285,697 of ML780151.1, read as the reverse complement.
GTTGGTGTGAGGATAACTAGGTCACACCAAGCTCAACATCTTGCAACCTGACCCTCAATTACAACCCATATGACTCAATATTAGCTCCACAAATCTCAACCAAAACTAATTGTTCATCGCTCAGAAAGTACTCAAAATATGATACCATAAACTAAAATACCCTAGCTACCTCATACATCATATATTTATGCTACAAAAGGTGGGTAAAAACCCATTACATTATGACCAAAACCCTAACCCTAAGTGGTTTAGGTTTGTCCACATTTCAACCTCCTATGCACGACTGGTCCTTGATCCAATTGTTCCTTGTCGTGTTTTCCTTCTTTTGTCTTTGACTTCCCTCTTTCCTTGCACTTATTTTTCTTAATTCTCAATGCACTACCTTTCCTACCTTCTATCATGCTATTTTTCCTTATTTCCTGGAACACACTCCTTTATTGATCCTTTTTGTAACTTCCTTCCATTATTTCTACTCATTTCCACAAAATAGCCTGCTCAAACACTTCATATTTTCATTGATAACTTTTAGTTTCTTTGTTATTTCCTCTTTCAGTTGGTCATGACTCTTTTCTACTATTTCCAACTTTTTGTGATGAGTGTCCAAAATAATATACTCTTTTTTATCGGAGTCTACCAAATGTTTTTGAGTATCTTTTTCCAAATTCAACCCTTTTACTTGCTCCCTCAATTGTTCAATTTCATCTTTCTCTACAATTAAGCCCTTGATATGTTCTTTTAATATTTCAATTTCTAACATTAAATATGATGGAATAGGGGTTGAACTTATGCTTATACAGAGAATTTTGAAATGACACTAGAACAAGTGACTTAATAATAGACAGAACAATCAACTCAACAACAACAAGAGAAACAAAGACGTAGGTTGAAAATAAGACAATTGGTTGATGGTATTTCTAGCAACTCGTGTCACATTGAAGGAACTTAATCATCCATGCATATTGATGAAGAGTTAATAGAAGTTGCAAAAATGTTATTCAAAATTGAAAAGGAGGACATAGATTATTAGGTAAAACATAAACATACTCCCTCTCATATTGTTGGAAATTGTTTTGTGATTGATGTCAAAGATAGAGGGAGACTACATATGTATATTATAAATATTTCAAGATGGAGATTGTTGGAAGTATTTTTTTTGGAATTTTGATGCTTAGTTTGGATACCCTATCTTTGAAGGAATTTTTCCAACCATATAACCTATGCTCCCATTTGAACTAGGTATTTAGAGTAAAATTTCCTTCAAAGATAGGGTATCCAAACTGAGCATCAAAATCCCAAAAATAATATTTCTAAAAATCTCCATCTTTCAATATTTATCTTGTACATATGTAGTCTTCATCTGTCTTTGACATCAATGACAACAATATTTCCAACAATTTCCCCCTTTGTCATTAGTGGAAACCCTTAGTTTATTATGATATTCCCCCTGTTTGCAATTTTTCTTGTGTGTGTAATTTTTCTTATGTCTGCTACTTCTCCCCCTTTGACATCAATGGAAAATGGTTGCTTCACCTGAGCTTGTGCTTCCATTTAATAACTATATGAGAGGGATGTCACTCCCAAATTATGTCTAAGATATTCAAATGTGTCTCTAGGAAGGGGTTTGGTAAAAATATTTTAAACCTATTCTTTGGTGGTAATGTATTCCATCTTGACACTTTTCTCAACTACCTTTTCTCTTAGGAAGTGGTACTTTATTGGAATATTCTTCTTCTTTGAGTGCATAACATGATTATTTCAAATTTTGATTTCACTTTTGTTGTCGCAAATGATTGATATTGGTTGATCATATTCTACCTTGATATCCTTCAATTTCTACTTCATCCAGGGAACTTGTGTGCAACATGTTGTTGTTGCAATATATTTGGATTCTTTTGTGGATAAACATATTGAAGTTTTCTTCTTGATCAAACATGATACTAGATAGTTTCCTAGAAAGAATGATTCTCCACTGGTACTTTTCTTGTCATCAATACTTCCTTCCCAATATGCATTTGTATATGTTGTTAGAGTGGAGTACTTACTTATTGTATACCAAAATCCAAAGTCCAATGTGCCCTTCAGGTATCTGAATATTATTTTTATTGCTTGCGCATGTGTCTCCTTTGGTGTAGATTGAAATCTTGTAACCAATCCTACTGCTTGCATGATGTCTAGCCTTGATGGTTTCACATATAGTAGGTTGTTAATAATTGACATGTACAGTGTTTGATTCACTTCTAGAGATTAATAATATTTTCTCAACTTGCATCCTGTGATCATGGGTGTACTAACAAGTGCACAATCTTCCATTATGAATTTATTCAACATTTCCTAGTTATATTTGATCCGAGAAATGAATATTCCTTTGCTGGATTGAGAAATATACAAACCTATAAAGAATTACAATTCTCCAAGCATGGACATCTCAAATTCTTTTTGCATTTATTCTGCAAACTTTTGGCTCATTCTATCAGCATTACTTCCAAAAATGATATCATCAACATAAACCACAATGATTAACAAATATTTATTGTCTATTTTGATGTAAATATTGTTGTCTATAGCTCCTCTTTTGAAACCTTGTTGTTGTAGGTATTTGTCAAGCCTTAAATACCAAGCTCTGGGAGCTTTCTTTAGTCCATAGAGTGTTTTCTTTAGTCTGCATACACAATGTTGTTTGTCTGACAATTGAAATTCTTTTGTGTATTCAATATATACTTATTCTTCTATATTTCCATTTATAAAGGTTGACTTGACATCCATTTGATAGACTTTGAAGTTACTGAAACTCAAAAATGCAAAAAAAATTATGATTGCTTCTAATCTTGAAAATAAAGAAAAGGTTTCTTCAAATTCAATACCCTCAACTTGAGCATACCCTTTACAGATCAATTTTTCTTTATTTCTTACTACTTGTCCATCTTCATCTGATTTGTTACTAAAGACCCATTTGGTGCCAATCACATTCTTGTCTTTTGGTATGGGCACAAGTTCCCATCTCTCATTCTTCTAAATCTGATTTAGTTCTTCTTCCATGGCATTAACCTAATGTTTATCTTCACTAGATTGTGTAAAATTCTTGGGCTCTATTTTAGATAGCAAAGAAAAGTTCAATATTCTTCTAGTTTGAACTCCTGCATCTATACCACCAAGAATATGACTTTCTGGATGCTTCTTTTGGACAATTCTAGATGGTGTCTTTGGATATTGGCATTATATTTATTCTCGTTCTTTCTTTTCTTCTTCCTTTTCTTGTTCTTTGTAGATTCTATCCTCTGGATCTTTATTTGTTTGTGACTTTTCCCCTTGAGGTATTGCTTCATCAAATCTTACATCAATACTATCTACAACCTTGTGCAGTCTTTTTCTGTAGCATTTGTAGTCCTTGATTCCATATGCATAGCCAAGAAAGATACCTTCATATATTCTGGAATCAAACTTTCCTAAATTGTCTTCATTTCTCTTTATATAACACTTGATTCCAAATACTTTGAAGTATTTGATTGTAACTGGTCTACCTTTCCATAATTCATAAGGTGTCTTGTTTTCATTCACTCTAGTTTGTTCTCTATTCAAAATGTAGACTAATGTGTTGATTGCTTCTCTGCAAAAGGTGTCTGGTAATTTGGATTCATTCAACATTGTTCTAGCCATTTCTTGTACAATTATGTTCTTCCTTTCTACAACTCCATTTTGTTGTGGAGTCCTTACTGTCGATTTTTTTTTCTTCTGATCTGGATTATATTGAGAAAAACATGAAGGAAGAGATGTAACAAGGAAACACACAGATATTATGAGAAACAAAATAATACAATTAAAATTAGATTCTATTAATGACATCTTGTAATACAAAAGACTATAAAATACAAAGCACACAAGCTATCTATAATGGTGGTAGCTTATCCTTGAAGACAGATATGCGTTGACTATGCTCATTCAAGAGAAGTTTATTATAAATAGGCTAAAAAGGCCTTTTAACATAAAGAATCAATGAGAAAACCTTAAACATCAAAAACCCTAACCCTAGAAGATGAAATGTCAAAAGGTTTGTGGGACCCGATGTGGTTAGTTGATATGGCAACTTCCCAAGGGCACACCTTTTGCATATGATCTATGTTTGGGGCACTCAGTAACTAATTGGAAAGGTCTAGTTGAGAAGTAAAAATTTTGTTTAACCTAGCATATGTTTTCAGCTACATGTTAGGCACTACCGCACCAAAACAATTTCATTTAGGGCCTCAAAATGGCCTCAGAAGTTTGGGACCCAAAAAACAGTAGAAAAACTGCCAAGATGTGGAACCATTATGAATTAGTGGAACATGTGGGTGGGAACCAGTGTCAACTAGATTACTCCTTTCCCCTTAGGAATAATTAATGGTCCGTATTGCATATATTTCCTCCATTAGATGGGGAAAATTTTGTTAAATCTAACTCCTTGTGAGCCACTTTCCTTGGTGAAGAAGTTGCCTTGCTTTGAGGACACAATAGAGTTGGATGTTATGTTGATGGGTGCCCTTCATCTTAATGTCCATGATCCAATGAACTATCACATGTTCAATGCAGTAAGGATTGAGTTTTATATAGGACAAGTTCTCATCCACATCTGAAGTGTTCGGGAGAGGTGGAAAATATGGTCGAAGTAGTTCCACATTAAATACGGGGTGCAAGCCAAGGAAAGGGGGAATAGTTAATTCAAAATAATTCTCACCCACAACCTTGGTGATGGTGTAAGGCCCGTATTAGACTGGGAGAAACTTTCGATGGGGTCTTGTGAGGAGCTCTTTCTGCAAATGCAATCATACCTTATCTCCTACCTGAAAATTGTGTGGTACCCAATGTTGATCGTGGTGTTGCTTGTACTTGGCATTGGATTTCTGCAAAATATCATGAACTTGTTGTTGGATTTGTTTTGTTTGTTCAAAAAAATTTGTTTCTCGATGAACCTTAGTTTGAGCATGGGAGGACTCTTTCTATGTAGTTGTAATGGGAAGATCTACATCAATGGGGGCCAATGGCTGGAGCCCTAGGCACACCTAAAAAGGGTTGTGGCCAATAGAGATGTGGAGAGCTCTATTGTAGCTATGTTGAACATAATGAAGTCTATCATAGCATGTTATTGGATGTTTGGAATTGTACATCCTTGAGATATGAACAATCATATTATTAACTACCTCTATATTTCCATTAGTATGTGGGTGGAAGGCAATCGATTTGTTTAGCTTTGTGTCCATCAGTGACCAAAGGCTGGACCAAAAGGTACTCTGTAAGCTATTGTCTTAGTCTAAAATAATGGTCCATGGGATCCCAAAATGAACCCAATCATGTTCAAATAAGATCTTAGTAGCGACCATGACTGTGATACTCTTCTTGCAAAGTGCCAAAACTACTATCTTAGAGAATCGATCAGCGACCATGAATACACAGTCATTCCCATGCTTGGTGGAAGGTAGACCAGACATGTAATCCATGGAGATGGAATCCCAAGGCCCATCAAGAGTAGGAATAGGGGTGTATAGCCCCTAATTATTGATGGTGGGTTTGGAAATGGAGTAGTAAGTGTAGGATCTGATTTACTTGTGGACATCTTGTCGATTCTTTGGCCAATAAAAATGATTTTGCAGTATTTCCATTGTTTTTTCCACACCAAAGTGTCCTACTACCTGACTATACTGAGCTTCCCAAATCATCTTTTCATGCTCACTTGAAGGAACAAAAAGATGGATCAGATGGCATAGCATTCCATCCTAGAGATGAAATTCAAGAACTGGTTTTCTTTCAATCAATGTCTAATAGGTAAAATAAAAGTCAGAGACATTGTTGTATAAGTGTGTCCGACCGGAGGTCTCATGCCCACAAGAGTTAAGAACTATGGTTAGTACCACAACTGGGGTTTGACTGAGGTAGTCTACAAAATGGTTGGTGTTTCCATTCTCGTACTTTATGTTCAAGTGGAATTTTTGTAGGTACATGGACCACTTATGATGGTGGTCTTTGTACAAAATTCCTTGTGTCTTCATGAATTACATAGGCCTATGATCAATGTGGATGATAATTTACTTCCCTAGAATATAATGCTTCCACTATCGACATGCCTGCACAATGGAGTACATCTCTTTGTCATAGGTGGGGTATCTGCGAACAACATCAGACAATGTTTCACTATGATAGGACACCGAATTCCCATGATGACTAAGGACTGCACCGATAGCATAATCTGAAGCATTTGTCTCAATCTCAAATGGTTGTTGCAGGGATGGTAGAATAAGGATTGGTGTTGAGAAGAGGAGGAATTTCAAATCCTTGAATGCATTCTATTGTGACGCAGCCCAAACAAACTTGGCCTTTTCTCCACCCTTGGTCAACGATCTTAGGTCCCAAGTGATATGAGATAACCCTAACACAAACTTGCGGTAGAATTTGGTGAGACCCAAGAAGTTGCGGAACTCGATCAGTGTCTTCAGGGCTGGCCAATCATGGATGACTTGGATCTTAGTTGGATCTACATGCACACCATGATCATCCACAATGTATCCCAAATATTGGATTCTTTGCATGTTGAAGGAACACTTCTCCAAATTAGCATATAACTTGCACTATCATAGGGTTCCTAAGAAATGTTGAATGTGCTTCAAAAGTTCCTTCCACATTTTTCTAAATATGAGGATGACATCCAGATCTACAACCACAAATGATTTTGTGAATGGTCTAAATAAATCATGCATCATCTACATGAATGTGGTCGGGGCATTAGTTAAGTCAAAAGGAATGAACAACAACTCAAAGAGACCTTCTTTAGACTTGAACAATGTCTTGCATACATTCGTTTTCTCAATCGCCACCTGGTGGTAGCATAACTTCATATCAATCTTACTAAACAAATTGACACCCTTGAGATGATCAAGAAGATCATTAATCTAGGGTATTGGGTACTGTTTCTTGACTATGATCTTGTTCAAAGATCTGTAATCAATAGGAAATTTCCATGTCTTGTCCTTATTTTATACTAGAATAATTAAGATCTTGCAAGGTGAGGATCTTGGTCTGATGTGGCCCTTCAAAATTATCGCTTGGATATAGTGTTTTATTTCTTCATTCTTCATAAAAAAACACTTGTATACAAGGTCATTAGGTAGAGGAGCACTGGGTTCCAAATCAATAGAGTGCTTCACTTGATAGTGTAAGGAACCCCATTAGGTGATGCAAAGATGTCTTTTTTATCTTCTACTATCTTTTACACCTATTGTTGTTGTGTAGAGAGACCTTGTGTAGAGGTTTTGGTGGTTGCAGTGACCTTCCATTCACCTTTCAACCATACCATATTTAGAGGACAAATATCTTGGTCTGAGAGACAACCTTTCTTTACTGATTGGCAAAGATCAAAGAGATCACAATAATTGGGACTACCTCTAGTACCCTATAGAGTTGATCTCCGAAAGTAATAATGACACTACGGGGATTAGATTCATAAACATCATGATGCTTCCACATACATGGTTTTCCTAAAATAACATCACAAACTTCAAGAGGGAAAACATCACACAATACCTTGTCTTTGAAGGGTTTGATGCCATAGTGTAAGAGACATTGCTAGCTGATGCAGATGTCTCATCCCTTGCTGAGCCAAAACAAGGTTACCAACTTAATGAGAACCGTGACCTCAAAACGAGAAATCTATCCCTTAAAACCCATATTTTTGAATAACAAACATGAAAATCAACCCTTGAATCAAAAAGTGGTGCTACTGGTAGCACCATTTTTTCTAGCCTAGGTTAAAATTAAAACATTTTCAAGCATGACCTTAAAAACTCATATAGATGCCGAGAAAAAACTTAAAATCAACACCTAAATAAAAAAGTGATGCTACCTAAAGCAAAATGTTTTTTTTTAACATCAAAATTATATATATTTACGACATAATTGAAATTGTGGCATTAACAACATATCACTACACAAATAAACAACACAAAATTGGACCCCAAATGGTCACTTGAAAATTTATTTACAATTTTTTTTTAATTTACATTAAAAAATAAATAAATAGAAAAGATTAAATCTTCGCAAAAATTATTTTTTTTAAACAAAAAAAAAACCCAATTTAAAAATAAATAAATTAAAAACAAGATAAAAGCAAAATTAACTAAAAAATAAAAAAAT
>ML780151.1:226568-258698 GCA_009831015.1 Picea engelmannii | reverse complement strand
GCTCTTCTTTTTAACAAAAAAAAAGTATTTTTGTTTTTCGGGAAAATTTTAATTTTTTTTCATTTCTTTCTAGTTTTTCTTAGTTTTTCACAATTTTGTTAGCTCATAAAATTTCTTAGCTCATATGTTTTGAATATGGTCAATATAACAATACTTTTAAGAAATTATGCATGTTTCATTAAATGTAACTTGTATTTACTGTTTTATTATTAAAAGTAAAAAATTATGAAAAAGTGATGTTGAATTTTTAAAGTATATTGTGATATTTTCATGGCAGTATGTATTACCTTGTGCTTTGCATGATAATAACATTTAAAAAGCAAACATTTAAGGGTTTCTTTTATGATTTTGTTTATAGTAATGATGAGTTATTTTACCACATTATAAAAATGTGTCATTTTGATACCCCAATTTTAGAATGGGTGCTACTGGTAGTAGTACTTTTCAATTTGATGGTTGATTTTGAGGTTTTCATTTTAATGGTACCATGTGATAAAAACACGATTTAAAATAATCTCAAAATTTAACGTTTTGAAAAGAAAAGAAAAAAATCAAAAACATCTTATTTGTTTTTAGGTGTTGATTTTAAGGTTTTTCTGATCTACTGTCTAATTTTTGAAGCCCATGTTTGAAAAGTGTTGTAATTTTGACCCCGTTTTAAAAAATGGTGTTACCGGTAGCGCCTCTTTTTGATTTAGGGGTTAATTTTGATGTTTTTTATGCAAAAATATGGGTTTTTTGGGCCAGATTTCGCGTTTTGAGGTCACAATTATCATTAAGCTGATAACTATGTTCAACATGGTATTGTAGCCAATGGTTTAAAACGTTGACCAATTATCTGTAAATCTTGTTGAGTTGAATGTGTTGTGTGATTAACTTTGGGTCGGTGGTTTGTTGATTGGAACTTATTGAAACAGACCAGTCTCTATCTAGATATCAAAGAAGGCCTCAAAGATTGATCTTGTTGGTCTGAACAGATCAAATTATGTAGTATGGGCACTAGATATGGAAACCCTATTGAAGAGCAAAAGACTATGGAAATATATGAAGGTTTCGATTCTAGTTCCAACAAATGACTAGGTGGAGTTTGTTTTTGATGGAAATAAGGATGAGGCTGTAGGATTCATCATGACCTACATCTCACAGAAGATTTGATTTCACCTCAGTGGAATTGACTATCCTCATTAAGTCTAGAAGAAGTTGAAGTCATTGTTCAACTGAGTCGATGAGAGCCATGTCATGCAGTTGGAGAAAGAGTTGATCTCTCTAGATCCTTATTGTTTGGATATAATGGAGGACTATTTGGTGCATGTTAAAGAACTCCAATTGAAATTGGGAGAATATGGAAAGAACTATCAAAAGAAGGATGGACAACTCATCAAGCCGGTCCCGATGAAATTGAAAACACCATTCGACATGTTTGTGTCGAATTTTCACATCAACTGGAAATAACGCAAGGAATATGGTAAGTATTACACCTTTGAAGCATTTTTTGGTATTTTGATTACTGATTAACATAGACTGCTTAAAGAAGGAAAGCTTGGTGTAAAACACCAGGCCCACTTTCTCAAGGGAAAGGGAAAGATGGATCTTAGGGATAGAGTATGGTTTGATGCCTCTACACAAAAACATGTATATTGCGACCAGAAACCTCAGAGATAGGAATATGTACCACAACAAAGTTGAAATAAGAAGACCTATTAGTACTATGGAAAGACTAGACATGTGAAGAAATTCTTCTATAAAAAGCGAGATGATTTAGAGGAGAAGGTTAAATGCCTTGAAGGAGATGTTTTCGTTATACATTGACCTGCTAATAATTTCACCTTCCAAATCGTAAATTCTTAGGCCTTATTCTCTCATGTTGCATAAAACAAATGGATAGTCGACTCTGGGTGCACTCATCACATGGCTAAGGATGCCTCCTTATTCACATGGTTGGATGAAGCTAAGGAGAGAAAAATCTATGTTGTTGATGATTTTTCTCTGGATGTTGTTGGTCAGGGTGATGTTGCCTTTTGACATGGGAATATTATCGATGTCTATCATGTAGCAAATATCAGTGCCAATCTCTTATATGTTGCTTAGTTAACAAAGATAGACAAGATTGTGGAATTTTGTCCAGATCAATTCTATGTTGATGATTTGAAGAAAGGTAAGTCGATTTTCATCGGCAGGTTCTCGACTTGATGGACAATTTGTACAAGTTTCGTGACATGACTTGACCTAAAACCAAATTGATTACACTTGTTGCTCACACTGACGAGGGAAGTTAAATTTGGCATGAGTGACTCGGGCACTTAAATTTCTGAATTTTGCAAGCATTGGCAACTCAGAATATCATTGTTGGTCCACCAAAGGTGTTTCTCCCTAAAGGAGTTTGTAAGCGTTGTTTTCTTGGGAAGCATCATCAGGCACCATTCGAATCAGGAAAAGTGTGGAAAGCACAAAACATACTATAACTGGTTCACAATGATGTTTTTTCCATCAATCTACCTTCTCTGGCAGGTGCAACGTATATTTTTACTTTCGTTGATGATTTCTCTCATTTTACATGGGTCTTTTTCCTAAATAACAGAACCTTGTCTTTGAAAAGTTCAAGGAGTTTCAGGACTTTGCTGAGAAGCAATGTGATCGACCCATCAAATGCTTGAGATAAAACAATGGTGGTGAGTACGTTAATCGAACTTTTGAAGAATACATACTTCGATATGGTATTGACAGGCATCAGTCAATTCCTCACACACCTCAACAAAATGGCATCATAGAATGAAAAAATCGGGTGTTGGTTGAAATGGATAGATTTCTTTTGCAGGCTAAAGACCTACCTCCTTGCTTCTGGGATAAAGTGTTACACTATGTAAATTATCTTCTCAATTGTGTCTCGACTCAAGTTGTTCCCTACATGACTCTATTCAAATGATGGTATGGGAAGAATCCTCCAGTCAACCACCTATGTGTGTTTGGATGTGTTTCTTGGGCTCACATTCATGATGATTTAAAAAATAAGTTGGATGCAAAGAGTCATGTTTTCATCATGATGGGCTACTCTGAAGAATCAAAATCTCATCGATTGTTTGATCCTTTCAAATGGAAAATCATTATCATATGAAATCTATGGTTTGATGAGAAGTCTTCTGGAATTAAGTTGTTGAATTCCTCCTCTATATTGCTACAGGATGAACTCCTTGATGTTGTCTCTAACACTGGTGCTCCTATTCCATTTTTTAGTCCTTCGACTGGGTAGTAAAATTTTGTCCATGTTTCGACTTGACTTTCAACCTATGAATTGACTAGTTTTTTTTCTTCTATCTCGACTGGCATGTTGATTGAAGATCACCTAAATTTTAATCGACCTGCTGAAGTGAATCAGAGTTCACCTATTTCTTGTCTAACCAGATGGTTTGTCAATACAATTAAATATGTTGGATATGCCTCCCCTGGATGACAAAATCAAAGTCGAAAGAAACATGCCAGTGTTTCCTTGATGACTTGTGTACATGAAAATTATGATCATGTTACATGCTTAGATATCAAAGGAAGACCTGACTGGGAGCATGCTATGCAGACATAAATTGATTCTTTGTCGAAGAATCGTAATTGGGAATTAGTAACACAAGGAAATAGCATTGTGAAGTGTTGATGGGTCTGCAAGACCAAATTTATCTTTGAAGGTATTGTTGAACACCATAAAGCACGCCTCATTGCAAAGAGATTTTCTCAATAAGAAGGAATTGACTACACTAAAACCTTTGCCCCTATTACAAAGATGAACTTTCTTTGATTGATTTTTTCTCTTGTTTCTCATTTTGTATGGAAAATCCATCATATGCATGTGAAGAGTACTCTTCTTCATGGAGACCTATCTGAAGAAATTTCCATGGAACAACCATTTAGTTTTGCGACAGATTCAAATTTGGTATGTCAACTCAAATAGTCACTTTATGGTTTGAAGCAAGCTCCTCGAGCTTGGTATACTAAGATCGATAGTTTCTTTCTTCGACTTGGTTTCAAATGTTGTGAATCTAATCATAGTTTTTATGTACTCCATACCAATGGAGACACCTTGATTGTTGTTGTATATGTAGATGACTTACTTAATACTAACAATAATAATGATCTCATYCTTAGATTGAAGAAACAACTTGTTGATTCCTTTAACATGACAAATCTTGGTACTTTTTATTATTTTTTGGGTTTTCAAGTATTACCACTTTGTGATGGTTTTTTCATTTCTCAGTATAAATATGTGATGGATATATTGACATGTTTTAACATGGTTTATTGCAAGCCTTGTTTTATTCATTTTTAGTCTGGAGTAAATATTACCAAAACCTATCAAACAATCGTAGTCGATGCTACACTCTATCGACAACTAGTCAGCAATATTATTTATCTTACTCAAAGTCGACCTGACATATTCTTTGTTTTTAGTATGGTTTCTTGGTTTATGCAGTACCCTAAAGAAATCCATTGGAAAGTAGTCAAACAAATTGTCCACTATTTCAAAAGTACCACTCATTTTGGCAGGGGTGATTTTAGGGGCTAAATTTCTCTCTTGGGCTAATTTTCCATGGTTTTTCCCAAAAACAAATTTGCTATTCTAAACATGATTCGCCCAAATTTTATAGGATAAAATTAATTTACTTTAAAATTTGCCAAACGTTTATACAAACTACATAAAATACTTAGAAATTTGAATATCTTTACAAAAGTATTGCCAAAAATTTATAGTTGTCATATGAAGGATTAGTAAGATTCACCAAGGTTTCTACAGTTTAAAATAAATTTCCATCCTTAAAATCATCCCTGCATTTTGGTATTAAATATTATCAAAGTTCATGTTTTCTATTCAGCTTCACTGACTCCGAATGGATTGGCGATAGTGATGATCGAAAATCCACTTATGGATATGTGTTTTTCTATAGTACTGGACCTTTGGTGTGGTTGTGCAAGAAACAAAAGGTAGTCTCTTTGTATACTACAAAAGAAGAATATCATGACATCTTTCAAGCATGTACTAAAGCATTATGGATTCACCAACTTTTGGGATAACTTGGACTTCCTATTCATACCACGAATATAATCTACTATGATAACTAGAGTGTCGTATAGGTTGTTGACAATATTTTTCCCATAGTAATATGAAGCATGTTGAGATCCATGCTCGCTATTTGAGACAGTTGGTTCATGAGAATGTAACATCCCACTCTACTGAGCATACTATTATTGACTTATTCTTTGAGGACACTTGCTTGCAAGTAATCCAGGTATGGAACACTGTGATTTCATTCATATTTTGGGTTATACATGATGATGTTGAGGTTTTATAGTTGATTGATTATGTGTGTGTGTGTGTGTGTGTGTGTGTGTTGACAGGTGATTTTGACAAGTCGTCATGAGTGTGCAGGACAAATGATAGGTTATGGATGTCGGTTGCATCAAAGGTATACCTTGGATTCTTGATTGAGTCAGGGAGTGGATTGTATTGTTTGAGTATTTCATTATTATGCACATATGATGTATGATGGATTTTAGTATGATTTATGTATATGGATTTTTGAAACTATTTTTTTCAGTGGATGCAGGCTTGGCAATGCTTTCTAATCCAACTCACATAAGGAGTAAAGGGAACTTGCATAGAAACCAAATATTGAGAGAGAGGTGTGGAAGCATCCCTATCATGACCTACTAGCACTCATGTCATGACCAGAACTATAAGTTAATGATTACCTAGTTTGGGTGGTCCACGATGCCATGAGGGTAGACTGAGACAGTGGCTCACGAATATTTCTAAGGGGTGTTCACTAAGGAAGAGTCCTTATTCCTTAGAATACCTTAGTCATCTAAAACTCAAACTTACCAGATCGACGAACTCCTGCGGATCCAATGGCTAGATATCACTCATTGATCTATGGTGTAGATCACTTCGTAACTTCAGACTTTGGGGCTATCTTAAGGTTAATAACTCAGATCTACCAAAGTGATGAAGCTCGAAGGTCTTTGGTTTTTAATGAGAGCACATATTTCATCTGATCAGATGATCGTGGGGATTCCGGTATCCTCATAATCAAATCTCTTCCACTAGTTTTATTCAAAGGGATTTCAAGCTATTTGTTTCCTCTCTTGAACCTACACACGTTGTTCCTCCTGAGCTTGCCTTAAAAATTGAACTCTAGTTCATAGTAGTTCATCCCTACTAAGCTACGATCTATGATTATTGAGTGTGTTCTCTTCACCTCCCCTGTGTAAGTTTTCACTGTCTCTCCTGAGCTTCGTTCTTTCGAAGGTTAAGACCTAGGCCCGAATTGAGAGGGTCTCTGTGGTTACCACATTTTTTTATTCTGAAATTTGGGCTCTCAAGGGGCATGTATAAGTACTTCTGGAGTTGGCTCTAGATGTGTTGCATTGTGACACTCAGAAGAGGAACTTCTAGTTCCTTACAAAAACTTATTTTATCAATCTTAGAATAGACATTCTTTTGGTTACAGGTTTATTTCTTCATAGTATTTGTTGGTTCACCAAGGTACATAGTAGAATTATGTTTTCTACCTTGTGTCGAGAGATTTTCTCTGCAGTTCCTTTCCTATTTTAACTTGTGATATAGATCAAATATCTAACTACTTGGTTGTACAACGTAGGGTGGTCACACTTATTCCAGTAAACCTAATAAGGTCAAAACTATCATGATGATAGATTTCTTATTAATGGTCTCTAGTTTTCACTATAAATTTATGTCCAGATATTAATGGAATCATTCCTATCCTTAAATTGAATAAGATGATGAATTACTATAATAACATGCATTGGGTGTTATGAAATGGTGATCATGTGACTAGATTTTTCTGTGTTGAAGAAAATATAGCTAAGTATGGTGGTAAATATAATTGATGTTTCGATTGGACTGAAAATATGGGAATTAGATACTTCCTTGTTCCTCAGAATAGTCACCAATCCTTAGACCTTAAGTGGTCAAAATCAATCTGATGAATTCTGGACTTGAGCGTTGATTATGTGTCTTAGAGGTCCTAACCTTGCAGGTAGATTGGATGGGTAGATATTCTTGATTTCCTTGCATGATGATTCATTCTATTAGAAGAATCGATGTTGTGTGATGAAACTAGTTTTGGTTGATCTTGAATGATATTGATGTTTTACTCTTGTTTTATGTGATAATTATGGGATATGGAAGATCATTAATACATTGGCATTGCATCTAAATCTAGTTATGAAATGAGATGAATGAATTAGACTGCATATGACTGAAGTATGTTGATATGATGTTTAAATTCTTCTAATGATGTTTTATTAATGTATTGAGGAAAAAGAAAAAATAAATATCTCCTATTGTTATCAATTGGTTATGATGTAACATAGGGTCTGTTACATACAATATCATAGTCAATTCAACCCTGGGACATTGGTTTGTTACACCATTCACTATGTTAAACTAAATAATTGAATTAGATGGATAATAAAAATCTGAAATTTCTCTTGCACGTAATCATGGTTAGAGGACGTAGGGGAAGTAAATGACATGGTGTTGGAGGAAGAGGTGTGAGACCTCCAATAGCATCCACACCCGAAAGGTCTAACCCCCAGGAAGATGAGAAGAATGTTGACCAAGAGAAAATTGTTGTGGGAGATGTAGTAAGTATGATGAGATCCTTCCAAAGGATGTCAGAGGCATTGATCAATCACTTGGATAGAGATGAGGGTAGATCATTTGCACCTAATGAGGGTTCACAATGTTCCCTAGCTGGAAGTAGTAACATACATAGAGAAGTCAAGAAGGTGAAATTTCTCAAGTTCTGGGGTGCCTCGGATGACTTAGCCACTGAGGAATGGCTTGAAAACATGGTGATGTGCTTCACACTTCATGATTACACCTCCAACATGAAATTATGCATGGTGATATTTCAATTGAAGGGGAGTGATATTCTATGGTGGAAGACGCTCCTACCTCAAGTAAGCATGTTCGTCGAAGATGTGTCATGGGAATTGTTCGAGGAACAATTCCGAGAGAGGTATTTTTCTGAAGAATTCATTGAGCGTCAACTTAAGGAGTTCAACTCCTTACGAAAGGGTGGTCGTATGGTGCTAGAATATGAGGTCATATTCATGGATCTACTTAGGTATGCTCCACATCTGAAAATAGAGAAGTTAGAGGTCAAAAAGTTTTTGTTTGGCCTTAACTTCAAGATTCGTGTGAAGGTGAGGATCTTAATGCCTCAGACCTTGCATGATGTGGTTCAGAAGGCCCTCATAGCTGAGGAAGAGTTGAATGGTGGGGATAAAGGCATGCCTCCTTCTAGATGAACTGGACAGATGTCATCAGGAGCGAAACAACATCAGGCACCATCCAAACAAACTGTAGGGCATTGAGATATTCCTAGAGGACCTGTGTTTACAACACCATGAAGACAGGGTCCTCAATAGAGGACTCCTTACAAAGGACCACATTAGTGGTAGATTCGACTGCAAAAACAATTTAAACATGTTCAATAGAATAAAATGGGATCACAAGTTGTTAAACCAACAAATTCTACCTCAGGGACCAGGAGCACTAGACCTAAGACTAGATGCTAGACATATGGTGAGCCACATTACCAGCAAGAATGTTCGATTGAGAAGGCCAGAGAGGTTGGATCATCAGGAGACACTACAGTTGGATATTTGGGAAAATCCCATAAGATACATGCAATGACGAACAACCACTAGGATGAGCATTAGTCCTGTTATCTTCGATTTCTAGGGACAACTAGGAGATCATGTCTCGAGGCCCACAGGTTCTAGACATGGAGTACTGAGAGTAGGATTGACCTAAGCATGGCCCTGGAGGGCCCATCCTTTTCTTCTTTTGTCAGATTCATCTTGTCAGCAGCAACAACATCCATCACCATCGACTTGGTCTTGTATCGGAGAAGGCTCTTTCTCCATGAGGTAATTAGTCCAGGTATCATGGTATGTGTCACTTTTGATCATTATAACCTTTGGATATATGCATCTAAATCCTTTTATCTCTGAGAATTGCTTGGATCTTACATTAACCCACTTGACCATTTTTGGGGAGATTGACGGGGTGTCCTAGCAAGCCTATACCCATGGTTTTTGGTTTGCCACTGAGGGGATTTCTGAAGAGCCATCATCCGCTCCCGCCATACCACCACTTTTTCATCTTATCTCCCACTCATTTATCCCATTCCCCTTGTCCGGGCATTGGATTGACATGTTTGTAGGGTTGCACCTTATCTTGTGGGAAGAAGGGGCTAAAGGCCCAGAAGGTAAATGCAACTGGTAAAAGATAAAAGCCTATAAATAAAACCTTGAGATGCCTCACCCAGGGATCCCTGAGAAGGCAATAAAAAGCCTCTCAGCAAGAAAGAAGAGGGACCCAGAAAATAATAAAGAAGACCTAGCCAAGAGGATAGGGGGTTTCATCATGAGCCAACCTATTAGGTTCATGGGTACCTAACAGTATGACATTGTCACTATCTGGTTACCACGCCAGGGCAATGACCTTTGGTTGCATGGCCAAGGGAAAGGGGGTCTCATCACGAGCCAACCTTCTCATCTTTGTGAAAGTACTTGTGGGTAAAACTGTCAGCTTTGGTCACAATGCTAAGACAGTGTCCTCCGGTTAGACCTTGAATAAAAAAGAAAAAGAAGAAAAAAAAAGTAAATAAAGAAAGAATAAAGGCAAGAACGGGCTTGGAAAGAATTGCATCCATGAAAGGTATAACTCGCCTTCTACAAAGGCACCCACAGATAACATTATGAATAATTGTCTCTCACTCTACCCACTTGTCTAGACATCCCCTAGCCACATCATCTCATTTACATGGCTTGGATGAAAACTTCTTGTGAACTTCCCTTCTCTTGTGGATACTAGCCCAATAGGATGTCTTGTCCTTTTCTTCGATCTTGTATTGTTAATTTTTGTAATATATTTGAGCTATTGAATGATATATCAGGGTTTTTATGCATATGTTTAATAATATTAATGATGAAATGTGATTGACATTGCTATGATCCCTGTGACTAATGAGCCCATGGAGGGAGTAGTTTTTGATGTGTGGGACCATGCCCGATGGACTGGTACCATTTGGACCGGTATACATGGGGAGATGATTAGTTCAGACCTCTATGGGGCTAATGAGCCCATCATATGGTTGTTGAGGCCCCATTAGAGGGGCAGAGATAGGACAGTGTTTGACCGAGTTTTTACATCGGAGAAGAAGAGGACGTTTCACCAGAGGCACTTTGGCAGAGCTTGGCCTAAGGGGAATGACCCCTTTTCAGTGGAACATTGGCCTTGGAAGGCTCAGAGCATCCCCATCCTTACCATGATGTCATCCAGCTTCATGGTCATTCTTGGAGGCAGACTGGGCAACAATGGCACGTGTGGCATGTTGGAGAAGCCCTTGGGGGGCTAACGTTTTGCTCCTGAATGTCTCATCTGCCCTAAAAGGGGCTAGCACCTCCCTTGAAGGGGATTTTACCTTTATTGCAACTCAGTTAGGGTTTTAATTTGACAATTTAATGTAAAAATAGTATTCTAGTCTTGTCGGCCATTTTTTATGACCTAAAATTAATTAAGGTCATTGATACACTATATATTGAGGAGTTTTAGCCTCATTTTGATATAACACATCACTCACTCTCCTAGGGAGGTCTGATTTTTGTTCCCTATTAGGGTTATTGGATGATTTGAGGAAGGAGCACTTGTTTGGAGAAGAGATTTTTGGCAATTTATGGTGTTTTTCTTGAAGGAAGGTTTACAACTAGGGTTTGCATGTTATTTTCTTGATAATTTGTACGTATTTTTCTGCAAAACTTTATTGATTGAATGGTTGTAGTTTAATTTCTTGCATCTATTTATATATATATTGTTGAATCAAAACCCTAGGGGACAAACACACAAGTAGGTCATTGTCTCATGTCCCCCGATAGAAAAACCTTTTAGCCATTGAAGAAGAAGAAGAGAGCCTAGCCATTGCTACACTCTTTCTATCTTCTTCCCTTAAGCTAGTCGTACCTTTAAACTTCAAGAGGAAGAGGATGTCCCAAGCCTAGGTTATCTACACCTAGGTCTGTTTTTCTTTTAGGTTTTGATGAAAGAGCCTTTCTTAAGCAACACCAGAGTGAGCCTCTCTCCCCTAGGGTTCTATCTTTAAGGCCCTGTTGTAGCAACACCTTGAAACCTTTCCCTCTTGTCCTTTGAATCTTGTCCCCTTAAACTTGTGCATCCTTCACCTTTTGACTCCATAACCCTAGGCATTGATCTTTAGCCTCCAACGTTGAAGTGAAAGTGATTGAAACAACTCTCAAAACCTCTTATAAATTGAAGCCCTTACTAACTACTAACCCTAAAAGTTGACGTCACCCTTGGTTATTTCATCTTGACGTAGAAATTTTAATATATTAAGCAATTGGATGGTGGTTTGATGCATTTATTGAATGAGGATTGATTAGATACATTGATTGCTACATCATGTTGATATTTATTGGTGAAGTAACATTATTTCATTGCTATATTAGCAAACATTGACTTCATCAATATTTATTTTTGAAATTGCTTATATATTGATATCATATAGTCTTATGAAGTACTAACCCATTGAATCATAGCTTGCATATATATATATATATATATATATATATTGGTTTTGTTTGTCCCGGGCAGGTGTTCTTCTTTGGGCCTACACTTCGTTATTGGCTATTTATCCGGACTATTTGTTTTGGTGGTGACCTGTGAAGGGGGAACTTTACTTTGAATTTTAAACCTTTGCCTCTTCAAAACTCCAAGTTACCAGGGACATCTCCCCTCATCCTAACTTCCCTAAAGAGAAAGAACCTCCCCATCATGGTGAAATTGGGTGGGATAGGTTCCTGTTATGCCAGTTTGGCCTTCTATCTTATAGCCATTTGACCTAGCTACAAATTGTGCGATAACATCTTGGCGCCGCTGCTGGGGAACACTAAGTCAATTCTCCTCAAATGAAAAATATTTTCGGTAAGCCTTGCCTCAGAGACCTTTTCTTACAAGTTTACCTGGTGACTCCACTAGGGTGTTTTCCCCCTTTTCTTTGGTAGTTTCAAGTAAACTATTTGGCGACTCCACAAACTAAAAGGAGATTCAATAATCCTCCTTTGTCTATCAGAAGGAAGCCTCCCTTGAACTCTCTTGTTGTCAAATCACTTTTCGGGAAGAGCCTTCCTTTAAGAATCATGTCTCTCAGACCGCTACTACGAACCCAACCAACAATCAAAGACAATGGTCATCTACCCTTTTTAGGTCGTTAGACATGTCAGCCATACTAGGATACCCTAGGCAGATGCCACCCAAGTATGAAAAGTGGTTGCCTAAATTCACCGGTACTGATACAATCAGTGCCGAAGAGCATATGAGTAACTTTATGAGATCTGGTCATGAAGTTGTTCTTCGCTACTCTTTATGATGCCTCAAGGCGCTGGTACCTAAGCCTCCCCCATGGAAGCATCAAAACCATGGATAGACTTGAAGAGGCCTTTCTCAAAAGATGGAGTATCAAAGAAGACCCTAATATGCTTCTCACATGACTGAATAACCTTTCCAAGTATGAAAATGAGTCCATTCGGGAGTTTCACACCAGATTTGAGACTTTGCTACAAAGAATTCCCGCAAGCCATCACCCGAAAGATGACTACCTTGTCCATATTTACACCAGATCTTTCAATGGCCAACTAGGGTATATTCATAGAGACAAAAACCCCTAGTCCATTCAAGAAGCCCAAGAGCTCACTACCAATATAGAAGGGAACCTCCTTTCATCTAAAATTAAGCCTTTTGCTAACCCAAGGGGGAGAATAGACACTAAGTAGAAAATAGTAAACAATGTTGATCCTACTTCAGATCTATGTACCAGTATTAGCAAGCTACAAGCCTCCATGGATGGCATCATAAATAATCAAGAGGAAATGATAAGCAGGATTGTCAGGCTTGAAAAGTCTCAGATCCAAGCACCTAGGGTCCCATGCAAAGGACAATTCCAGAAAGAGAGCCAATTGTTGATGAAAATCCTTGGTGCCTAGAGTGCAATGAAGCACATTGGGAGCATGAGTGTCCTTACAATGCTGGCCATCAACAAGTCAACAACATGGATTGTTTCATGGAGTTTCCTTAGATAAATATCATGGATATAGAACATAAAGAAGCCGTGAAGGAAGTAGCTAGAGTAGCAAGGATGGTGGTAATAAACAACCTGCATCAGGAATCATGAGAAAAGCTAAAGAAATAAGAGTTCTAGGTATACAGAAGAAAGAACTCGAAACAACCTGCTGTTGATTAGGCAAAGCCCCCAACCCTGGAGATATTTCTTCCCAAGACATCCAAGGTTGGTAAGGTTGACCTAAATTTTGAGTTTGAAGGGGTGCTATCAAAGATGCATGTAAATGTACCCCTGAGAGAAGCAATCAATATCCCATCCATCAAAGAACACTTTGACACTTTCTTTTTGGGATCAAATGAGCCTATGGACCCCCCCTATTATGTTGCAAGCTGACCATTTCAGGGTCCAATATGGTGAAAACCCTCCTTTCTTCATGAATTTTACAATGAACGACAAAAAACTCAACAATTGCATGCTATATACAGGTGCTAGCACCAACATGATGTCGCTTAAAGTCTTGCAACAAGTGGGTTTGAAGGTCACACAACCTTACAGGAATGTATGTGGTTTAGAATCTAAAGCAATACCCACACATGGGGTGGTTGAAAATGTTGAAGTGCGCTTGAAGGAGTATCTAGAGAAGACAGTCCATATTGACATTACGGTGGTTGATGTCCAGATGTGTGGGGAATGTTATTATCTAGGAAGTTTTGTGTGATGTTAGGTGGCTCCCTTGAGATGGACCTCACATATTTTCGATTTCCTTTGAAAAATAGAATGGTGGGACGTCTACTCAATGTGCCAATAACTAAGGACCATGTGCAGGATATTATTCATCCCATCAATAATGACAAAACGTAGAACAAGATGATACAAACTCTTCAAAAGTACTCTCCAGAAGACATGCCCTTTGCAAAAGAGGAGGATTTTGATCAGATCGAATGGCCCAAGAAAGAAGAATACCAACAACTCCTAGATGAATTCAAGAACAAAGAAATTGGGACGGTAAAGATATTAAAGAAACATGAAGATGACGTATAGATCCACCTGTCTCAACAAGAAGTTTTTATAGCAGAATCCCACCCACCTCCCTCAGTACAATACACCAGGGTTATTCAAGGAACAACCAAATACAAAGTCAGAAAGTATAAAGAGGGAGATATGGTATGGATGTGGGATACCCAAAAAGGAGAGCCGACTAATGTAAAGGGAAGCACATAGTCATGGCTCGGACCCTTCAAAGTTGGAATGGAATCAATTGATAACTCATACTACCTATCCACTTTAGAAGGAAGAAGGCGCCCATTACCTATCAGCGAGCACCTCCTTAAACCCCACCAAGGTGGGGGGACCTGACTTCACAGGTAAGTATAGGTAAGTAGGAATTCTTCATGTATTATACCATCTGCATTTCATGTTAGTTTGCTTTCACATTTGCATATTGATTGATTTATTTCAGTTTATATATGTATCTATATATGTTGGGGTGGCATTACCGCCCCATTTTTGTTACTGATGCCCCTATTGAGTTGAGCAGGTCTGCAAGTTATGCCAGAGATGTTGAGGTTCTCATGTGCTCTATGGTGAGCACACGTCCCTGAGTTGGAGCCAGATGTTATCCTTGATTTCTAGGGATAACTAGGAGATCATGTCTCGAGGCCCACAGGTCCTAGACATGGAGTACCGAGAGCATAATTGACCTGAGCATGGCCCTGAAGGGCCCATCCTTTTCTTCTTTCGTCAAATTCATCTTGTCAGCAGTAGAAACATCCATCACCATTGGCTTGGTCTTGTATCAGAGAAGGCTCTTGCTCCATGAGGTAATTAGTCCAGGTATCATGATATGTGTCACTTTTGATCATTATAACCTTTGGATATATGCATCTAACTCATTTTATCTTTGACGACTACTTGGATCTTACATTAACCCACTTGAACATTTTTGGGGAGATTGACGAGGTGTCCTAGCAAGCCTATACCCATGGGTTTTGGTTTGCCACCGGGGGGATTTCTAAAGAGCCATCATCCGCTCCCACCATACCACCACCTTTTCATCTTATCTCCCACTCATTTATCCCATTCCCCTTGTCCAGGCATTGGATTGACCTGTTTGTAGGGTTGCACCTTATCTTATGGGAAGAAGGGGCTAAAGTCCCGAAGGTAAAAGCAGCTGGTAAAAGATAAAAGCCTAGAAATAAAGCCTCGAGATGCCTCGCCCAGGGATCACTGAGAAGGCAATAAAAATCCTCTCAGTAAGAAACAAGAGGGACCCGAGAAATAATAAATAAGACCTAGCCAAGAGGATAGGGGGTCTCATCACGAGCCAGCCTATTAGGTTCATGGGTACCTAGCAGTATGACATTGCCACTATCTGGTTAACACACCAAGGCAATGACCTTTGGTTGCATGGCCAAGGGAAAGGGGGTCTCATCACGAGCCAACATTCTCATCTCTGTGAAAGTACTTGTGGGTAACATTGTCAGCTCTGGTCACCATGCCAAGGCAGTGTCCTCCGGTTAGACCTTGAATATAAAAGAAAAAGAAGAAAGAAAAAGTAAAGAAAGAAAGAATAAAGGCAAGAACGGGCTTGGAAAGAATTGCATCCATGACAGGTACAGCTCACCTTCTACAAAGGCACCCATAGATAACATTATGCATCCCTGTCTCTCACTCTACCCACTTGTCTGGACATCCCCTAGCCACATCATCTCATTTACATGGATTGGATGAAACTTTCTTGGGAACTTCCCTTCTCTTGTGGATACTAGCCCAATAGGATGTCTTGTCCTTTTCTTCGATCTTGTATTGTGGATTTTTGTGATATCTTTGAGCTATTGAATGATATATCAAGGTTTTTATGCATATGTTTAATAATATTAATGATGAAATGTGATTGACATTGCTATGATCCATGTGACTAATGAGCCCATGGAGGGTGTAGTTTTTGATGTGAAGGACCATGCCCGATGGACAGGTACCATTTGGACCGGTACACATGGGGAGATGATTAGTTCAGACATCCATGGGGCTGACAAGCCCATAAGATGGTTGTTGAGACCCCGTTAGAGGGGTAGAGACAGGACAGTGTTTGGCCGAGGTTTTGCACCAGAGAAGAAGAGGACGTTTCACCAAAGGCACTTTGGTAGAGTCCAACCTAGGGGGAATGACCCTTTTTTAGTGGAACATTGGCCTTGGAAGGCTCAGAGCGTCCCCATCCTTACCATGATGTCATCCAGCTTCATGGTCATTCTTGGAGGCAGACTGGGCAACAGTGGCACGTGTGGCATGTCCGAGAAGCCCCTGGGGGCCTAACGTTTTGCTCCTGGATGTCTCATCTGCCTTAAAAGGGGATAGCGCCTCCCTTGAAGGGTATTTTACATTTATTATAGCTCAGTTAGGGTTTTAATTTGACAATTTAATGTAAAAATAGTATTTTGGTCTTGTTGACCATTTTTTATGACCTAAAATTAATTAAGGTCATTGATACACTATATATTGAAGAGTTTTAGCCTTATTTTGATATGACACATCACTCACTCTCCTAGGGAGGTCTAATGTTTGTGCCCTATTAGGGTTAATGGCTAATTTGAGGAAGGCACACTTGTTTGGAGAAGATTGTTTTGGCATTTTATGGTGTTTTTCTTGAAGGAAGGTTTACAACTAGGGTTTGCATGCTATTTTCTTGATAATTTGTAAGTATTTTTCTGCAAAACTTCTTGATTGAATGGTTGTAGATTAATTTCTTGCATCTATTTATATGTATATTTCTGAATCAAAACCCTAGGGGACAAACACACAAGCAGGTCATTGTCTCATGTCCCTCGATAGAAAAACCCTTTAGCCATTGAAGAAGAAGAAGAGAGCCTAGCCATTGCTACACTCTTTCTATCTTCTTCCCTTAAGCTAGTCATACCTTTAAAATTCAAGAGGAAGAGGACATCCTAGGCCTAGGTTATCTACACCTAGGGTTGTTTTTCTTTTAGGGTTTGATGAAAGAGCCTTTCCTTTGTAACACATTCCCTCTTTAAACTCTCTTGTCTTGATTTTACTTGTCTTTGAGCTAGTTGTTTGCTGAGAAGGAGGAGGGAGCACGAGGCCTTGCTTAAGAAACATCGAAGTGAGCCTCTCTCCCCTAGGGTTCTGTCTTTAAGGCCCTATTGTAGTAACACCTTGAAACCTTTCCCTCTTGTCCTTTGAATCTCATCTTCTTCAACTTGTGTGTCCTTCACCTTTTGAATCCATAACCCTAGGCACTGATCTTTAGCCTCCAACATTGAAGTGAAAGTGATTGAAACAACTCTCAAAACCTCTTATAAATTGAAACCCTAACTAACTACTAACCCTAAAAGCTGATGTCACCCTTCGTTATTTCATCTTGACGCAACAATTTTTATATATTGAGCAATTGGATGGTGGTTTGATGCATTTATTGAATGAGGATTGATTGGATACATTGATTGCTACATCATCTTGATATTTATTGGTGAAGTAACATTATTTCATTGCTATATTAGCAAACATTGACTTCGTCAATATTTATTGTTGCAATTGCTTATATATTGATATCAGATAGTCTTATGAAGTACTAACCCATTGAATCATAGCTTGCACATATATATTGGTTTGCTTTGTCTCGGGTAGGTGTTCTTCTTTGGGCCTACACTTCATTATTGGTTGTTTAGTTGGACTATATGTTTTGGTGGTGACCTGTGAAGGGGGAACTTTACTTTGACTTTTAAACCTATGCCTCTTCAAAACTCCAGGTTACCGAGGACGTCTCCTCCTGGCCTAACCTCCCTAAAGAGAAAGAACCTCCCCATCATGGTGACATTGGGTGGGATAGGTTCCTGTTATGCCAATTTGGCCTTCTATCTTATAGCCATTTGACCTAGCTACAAATTGTGCAATAACAAGTCCAGTATGCTAGAGACGTTAGGTATAAACACATACCAAAGCTACATTATATTGATAGATCCAGGTGCTACCAAGATATTTATCTCTAGTGTAGCGCTGAAGAGAATTAAGGTAAAGGAAATCGAGCAGGACGAGTTCAAGTACGTAGAAATGGAATTGGGTGCCAAAACAAATGTTGGAGGAAAGGTTATAGGTTGTAGCCATAACTTGGGATACTTTGTAACAAAGGTATATATTTATGTCACGATCTTAGTATCTTATGACATAGTGATTGGTATGGATTGGTTGGAATTGCATGATGTGATACTTAATTGTGAGATGAAATGGTTAAGCTTGACGGATGATTTGGGACAAGTAGAGTGATTGTAGGAAGAAACCAGGGAGTTTCCTTGAAGTTCATTTCTTCCCTACAATTTCAAAAGAGTGTGTGCAAGGGATACAGACTATATGAAAAATTAGTGCTGAATGAAAAGGGCGAGGAGGAAGGACTAGAAAACCTTCCTATAGTGTAAGAGTTTGCAAACATGTTTCCATAAGAGTTACATGTTTTGCATCCCGAAAGAGACTTGGATTTTATAATAGACTTGAAACTGGGAACTGAACCTATTGCAAGAAGTCCTTATCGGATGTTAATGCCTGAATTGCAGGATTTGAAAATGCAATTGAAGGAATTGTCATATTTGGGACTTATTCATCCAAGTGTGTCACCTTGGGGTGCACCAGTTATTTTCTTGAAAAAGAAGGATGGATCATGGAGAATTTGTATTGACTGACATCAATTGAACAAAGCAATGAACAAGAACCAATATATTTTGCCAAGAATAGATGATTTGTTTGATCAGATGAAATGGGCGATGATATTTTTGAAGATTGTCTTGAGATCAAGATATCACCAATTACGGATTAAAGAAGAAGATATCCCTAATACCTCTTTTAAGATGATATTTGAACACTATGAGTTTACAGTTTTACCATTTGGATTGACAAATTCCCCTGGGGTATTCCTGAGTTTGATGAATGGGGTGTTCCATAAATACTTGGACACGTTTGTTCAAGTTTTTATTGATGAAATAATGATTCATTCTCAAATGAAAGAAGAGAACGATGAACACTTGAGGTTGGTCCTGCAGTGCCTGGCAGAAAACAAATTTTATGGGAAGCTATCAAAATGCTCTCTTTACCAATCTAAGATTTACTACTTGAGACATATCATATCTAGTGAAGGTATCTCTATGGATCCAAGGAAAGTGGAGGATATTATGGAATGACCAACACCGAAAAATGTACAAGAAGTACATAGTTTTATTGGTTTAGCAGGATATTACCGACAGTTTGTCGAAGGATTTTTGAAGATAGAAAATCAGATCACTGAATTGTAGAAGAAGAACAAAAAGTTATTGTGGACTAAGAAATGCACGGAAGAATTTCAAAGAATCAAAGAGTTTTTTATGACAACGTTGATACTAAAAGTCCTCGACAAGGACAAGGATTTCTTGGTATGAACGGACACATCCAAGAAAGGGTTAGGCATAGTTTTGATGCAAGATGGTCAAGTGATCGCTTACATTTCAAGGAAATTGAGAAAGCATGAAGAGAACTACACAAGACACGACTTGGATTTATTAGCTATTGTTTATGCCTTGAGAGTATGGATACATTATTTGATTGGACTAAAATTCAAATTAAAGACAGATCATTATGGGTTGCAACATATTTTTACATAGAATGACCTGAACGAGGGACAAAGGCATTGATCAAAATTACTTAGAAAATGTGCTTTTGAAATTACTTATATTAAAGGAACTGTGAATCGAGTGGAATATGCATTGAGTAGGAGACCACACATATTTTTCGGTATTAACTCTCAAGACGAATATTTGAGAAAATATTCTAACCTCACAAATCGATGATGACTAGTATAAAGAAGTTGAGAATAATATTGGACAAGATACCATGATGGTACCAAAGTATGAAGGTTAATCACTAGACAACGATGGATTGTTGAGATTGAATGAAATAATTTATGTACCGCCTTACAACGAGTTAACAAGTTTGATATTGATCAAACCTCATAGGGAAATATACATGGATCATCTGAAAGTCACGAAGATGAAGGAAAACCTTAAGCCTTTATTCTTCTAGAAGGGAATGAAAGCAGACATATTTGGTTACATGGTGAGATGTCTAGAATGTCAGGAAGTGAAGTCTGAACATAGACATCCAACAAGATTTTCACAGACACACGCTATTCCTGAATCAAAATAGGAAGTCATTTCGATGGAATTTATTGTTGGATTGCCACTGACAGTAAGGAGACACAATTCAATTTTTTTGGTAGTTGACACTCTAATGAAGATTTCACACTTTATTCTAGTGAGTACAATGTATTAGGCACCAGACATAGCTAGAGTATTTGTCAGTGAGATTGCGAGATTACATGGGGTGCCAAAAAAAATCATATCTGATCGAGGATCAGTGTTTACAGGACAATTTTGGACTAGTTTCCAAGAGGCTTTGGGAATGAACTAAACTTTAGCATGACTTATCACCCAGAGACAGACAATAAAATAGAAAGGAAAAACCTGATTTTGGAGGATATGTTGCGTATGTATGTAATGGACCAGTAGAAACGTTGGGAAGAATTCTTACCACAAGTATAGTTTGCACACAACAACAAATATCATAATACGATTAAGATGGCACTGATTGAGTTTCTTTATGGGCGACCGTGTTGGACTCCGTTAAGTAGGTATCGACTTGAGGACAAGGTTCTGGTAGGACCAGAAGTGATTCAAGAAATGGAAGAACATATGCAATTGATAAGATAGAGGATTAAAGAAGCGCAAGATCAACATAAGAGTTATGTTGATGCGCATCGCGTTGACCACTGTTATGAAGTTGGAGATAGAGTATTCTTATGGGAAAAACTGCAGAAGAGTTCGATCAAGTTTGGAAATGGTGCTAAACTCTCTCCTAGATTCATGGGACTCTTCAAAGTAGTGGAAAAGAAAGGACATGTGGCTTATAGACTAACCTTGCCTAATTCTTTGAGGTGTATTGTAGTGTCCTAGCTAACAGAACCTAAAATTTAAATATAATCATAACATTTATTTTGATAATTTCTTTACAATTTTATATTCAACAAACTAACAAACTAACAGTTCATGGTTCAACAAATTCAAATGAGCAGCATGATATAAAAATCATATAAAAAAAAAAAAACATATACAACATAGTAAAATAATGAACCATCATAACGATAATGACATGCAATAATAATGAACATAAATACCTCTCAAGTGATGTTTTTTCCCACTCTATATGTCCAAGCTTCTCTTCCCAAACTCAGACTAAGCTGCTCTACCCAAACCCTTCCCAAAACTGAATCTTTCCTCCCAGCCAGCTAGGAACAGAGCCTATCCTACTCCCTAGCTCCAGGATTCCATAAGGATTCTTGGCCCCTGAGCCCAAAACTCTCAGCAACTGATGCTCCCCTGTAACAGTCCAACAAATTCCTCAAGCCAAAACCAGAAATACAATTTTCCAATCCCTCCCCTGGAAAATGCTCCAATACAATCTCATAATCTCCCAAAAATTCTCCATGCCCCCAAAATCAAAAGTTCCCCTCTCTAATGTCATTGCCCACTCATATTCCCACCGTCCATTCACCGCCTCACCCCCACTTATCTCTCCATTCAATGCCAATGACCTTATCCCTCCATTCAATGCCAACCATCCTTCAATACGTTAAGTTTTTTTTTTTTTTTTAAATTTATTAAACTTTAATTCATTCCCCAAATATTTAATGAGTTAATTAATTAATTAATTAATCGATTAATTAATATACATTAAACAATAATTAATTAATTATTATTAATAAATAATAATTAATTAATTAATATACATTATGACAATTAATTATTGAATTAATTAAACTTAATAAACCTTAAACAATTATTTAACTTTCACAATTAGTTATTTAACTAGGGTTGTTACATACACCCACCCTTTAGGAAACTTCACCCCTAAGTTAAAGTATTTTATGATACAAGGGAAATGACACATGGTTCACACATTCATAACAAATAACTGACATTATTAGTAAGTAAGCCAAGAAAACTCATACACACTAGCGTACATGTGCAAGAAATGCATGTGTAGCTAGTACATACAAGTCTCGTGCATGTACTAATAACAATAACTGTCATCTCTATAGTAATTTCTATATGCATCCAATCCATTTAGCAAGGCTATTCATTTTATAAAAGACAATAAACCAATCAAATGTTTGTGAAATCCTTTAATTACAATTATCTAGCTCAACAATGTTATGTAGACAATTGTAGTTCAGTTATGTAATTATGAATATTCATATATATCCATTTTCTTTTCAGAAGGAAAAAAAACAATAAATTCCACCATAAGACAAATATCTATACACTCTCAACTATTTCTACTCATCCTTCCTCCCTAACTTACTTCCATGTTTCATTCCTATCCTTCCTCTACTGGACTATCTTGGAGCGTCAACTATACTGACCTAACTCCAAATAGAACTCGTAAGCGGAAGTGTCACTATCTTGACCAAGCTTCCCCAGCAAGCAACTGACATTCATCATCACATATCTAGGGGAGTGTGAGCTAACACCATCCTCCCATGACTCCATGTTTCGGAGGATACACGGTGGGAAATGCCTCCACCCCTCCTAATAGGACTAGGGTCCACACCCTACAATGGAATATATAGTGGCACCGTGTTGCTGGGAGTTTTGTCATTGTTTATTCAGTTTTGGGCAGTCTCACCACCTAAAATCCTGCACTGGTCCACATATCATAGAAATGCATCCAAACCAATATAGTTTCACATACAAAGATTCATACCATATTGTTTCTCGGTCAGTGGTCACAACATCCACTTTCATTATCATTATCCCTTGGCTATTTCATAGCCCAATGACCTGCAGATTAGTCTGTAACACAGACTCATACGCATATATGCATTATTATCATGTAATTGCATACAACT
Organism: Picea engelmannii; assembly: GCA_009831015.1. NCBI lineage: Eukaryota > Viridiplantae > Streptophyta > Pinopsida > Pinales > Pinaceae > Picea > Picea engelmannii. Next base: position 235,607 of record ML780151.1, on the reverse strand, counting down.
ATAATCTCAATTCGGTATCCCCATACCAACAACTTTAACATCAAAGTTTTCAAGTTCGAAATAGATCTCATAATATCCCAATTCAATTAACATTATCCATTCATAGAATTATCATTTACATAATAGATTGCATTATTTCCAACATCATTCAATAGCATTTAAACCCTCATAGGATTCTCATTCACACAATATATTGCATCATATCCATCATCATCAATAACATTTAAACATTCATAGAATTTACATTCACATAGTAGATAGCATCATATCCATCATCATCAATAACATTTAAACATTCATAAAATTTACACTCTCACAATGTATTGCATCATATCCATCATTATTCAAATACATTTAAACATTTATAAAGGTTCATACATATTAAAAGTTCAAGTGTATTATTTAATAGTTTCACATGTGAATAGGAAATAAAGGTGTTTAGGCCTCAGGTAATCCTATCTGTCTAATTCAAAAGGTGGTGTTACATACACCCAACCTTTGAGAAACACATTCTCGAGGTGGTCAAAAAAGTGAGGAATAATCTCGTCATATTGTCTCGACATCCTCCCAAATAGCAGATCCTGGACTATACTTGTCCCACTGGACCTTAACTTGGTCTACCAGATGGTTCCTAAGCTATCAGAATCTATGGTCCAATATGCGTAACGGTTCTACCATGAGGGTTCCCGCATCCGATACCTGCAATTCCTGCCAATTTAGTTTATGTGATTCATCAACAACATAATGACGCAGAACAGATACATGAAAAACATTATGAGTTTTATGCAAGTGGGGTGGCAGTACCAGACGATAGGCAATGGGTCCAATTTTCTCTTGGGTTCTGAATGGTCTTATAAATCAAGGTGACAACTTTTTCCCGTTCCCGAACTGAATGGTACTCTTATTAGGCCTGATACGAATGAAAACCTGATCTCCCATTTTATAACTTCGATCAGTCCTGTGTGCATTCACATAATGTTTCTGTCTATCCCATGCTTCCTTTAGTCTCTGCCTAATCTGAATCCCCTGTTCCTCCATCTCTTGAATCAATTCTGGCCCAATGGTTACTCAGTCTTCTAACCTCTCCCAACTCAACGACGTTCTGCATGGCCTTCCATACAGAGCTTCGTAGGGTGGCATTCCGATGGAGCTATGAAAACTGTTATTGTAGACGAACTCTACCAAAGGTAGGTACTTCTCCCAATGGGTTTGATTATCCATGACGTACATCATAAGCATGTCTTCCATGACTTGATTTACTCTCTCAATTTTCCCATCTATTTCCAGATGATAAACTGTGCTTAAGTTCAATTAAGTCCCCAATGCTGACTGCAAACTTGTCCAAAACCTAGAAGTGAATCCAGAGTGATCTTCTTAGGTATCCCATGCAAACAAATGACCTCACTTACAAACACACGTGCCACATCAATGACATCGTAAGTGTCTCTAACCGGAATAAAATGATTACTCTTGGTTAACTTATCAACTATCAAAAGAATGGCATCGTGTCTATGAGATGTGAGTGGAAAACCCCATAACAAAATCCATAGAGATGACTTCTCACTTGGACATAGGAACATCATGTGGTTATAGGAGTCCTGTCAGGTGATGGTGGTCGGCTTTCACTTGTTGACACTCTAGGCACTTGGCAATGAAATGGACTACATCGCACTTCATGCGTACCCAGAAGAAGAGCTTTCTCATGTCTGTGTACATCTTCTTCACACCTGGATGCACACAATAAAGTGCTCTATGGGCTTCCTTCGGTATGATGCTTCGAATATCCCCACTTTCGGGGACGTACATCCTTCCTCAATATCTTAACATTTTGTCTGCTTCCAGGCTATATCCTTCATACTTTGGATCTAATTGCCTCCCACTCTGGAGGTTTGAAGTAACCTTTAAATACCAACTGTCTCCAAGGAGTTGCGTCAACACATGTTCCCTCAGATTGACTTTTAAGGGTACCAAGGATAAGACACGTGGTCTCCTACTCAAGGCATCCACAACCACATTCTCTTTTCCCTTGATATATGAAATACCAAAATCGTACTCACTCATGAACTCACTCCATTGCCTTTGCTTGGAATTTATATCCCTTTGAGTGAAGAGATGTTTTAAACTTTGATGGTCCATTTTGAGCTCAAAGTTTCACCCTACTAGATAGTGCCTCCAAAGTTTCAGAGCTAGCATAACTGCTGCCAAATCTAAATCATGAGTAGTGTAAATTTCCTCATGTTTCTTCAACTTCCTTTACGCATAAGCTATCACTCCTCCATCCTGCATTAGCACGACCCCCAACCCTTTCTTCGAGGCATCTGTGCAAACTGTGAAGTATTTTTCCATATCCGACACTTGTAGAATTGGAGCACTAGTTAGTAACCTCTTAAGCTCGATGAATGCACTATCACATTCTTCTGTCCATTCATACCTGACCCTCTTGTGCTGCAAAGTGGTGATGGGTTTCGCCATTTTAGAGAACCCTTCCACAAGTCTCCGATAGTAACTTGCTAGCCCAATGAAGCTTCTTATCTCATGAGCATTTTTCGGCACTGGCCATTCCATAATGGCCTTTACCTTTTCTAGGTCCACAGAGATTCCTTCACCAGAAATGATATGACCTAAATAGTGGATTTATTTTTGGAAGAAGGAATACTTAAACAACTTCCCATACAATTTTTTCTCTCTAAGGTAGGACAACACCACTCGCAAGTGTTCCTCATGCTCTCTTTCATTTTTGGAATAAATGAGGATGTCATCTAGAAAGACTTCTACAAAACGGTCTAAGTACTTCTGGAATACACCATTCATGAGGCTCATGAATACTACTAGTGCATTGGTCAATCTGAAAGGTACTACAACGAACTCATAATGCCCAAACCGAGTTCGAAAGGCAGTTTTAGGAATATCTCCTTCCTTAATCCTTAACTGGTGATACCCTAATTGCAAATCAATCTTTGAGAATACCGTTGCTCCTTTCATCTGATCGAAGAGATCATCTATTCATGGAATTGGGTACCTATTTTTCACTGTAGCACGGTTAAAGTCTTTGTAATACATACACATTCATAAGGAACCATCATTCTTCTTCACAAACGTTATTGGTGCACCCCAAAGTGAGACACTGGGCCTTATTAGCCCTAAGTCTAGTAACTCTTTCAACTACATTTGCAACTCACAAAGTTCTGGTGCTTTCATCTGATACAGAGTCTTGGAGATTGGTTCTACACTAGGTTTTAGCTCAATAGTAAAATCAAGCTCCCTCTCAGTAGGTAACCCTGGTAACTCGTTCGGAAAAACATCCTTAAATTCTGATAATACTGGGTACTGATCTAAGGAGGGTCCTTTCCTTTCACTCACTGCTTCCACTACATAAAGTCAACACCCTTGCCTCATGCACCGCTTAACCTGCATAGCTGAGATAAAGAATAGAGACACCTTTCTCTGTACACCCTGGATCTCTACTGGCCTTCCTTCATCGTCAACACAAAGCACCCTTTTTGCAAAACAATCTACCAAAGTTCGATGGGCTTCTAACCAATCTATTCCAATGATTAGGTCATACACCCCTAGAGAAGTGACGTATACATTCAACCTAGTAGTACACACTCCCAGGTCTACTAGACAATTATCAATGCTAGGTCCTACCGCTTGTTTTTCCCCGGAAGCCATCTCGACTTGTTTAAAGTCATCGTGCTCGTAGGCTGCCAACCCACTCTTTTCTAATGCAGATGGTGAAATAAAACTATCTGTAGCACCAAATAAAATCTTAACATTGATATGATTTAGCGTACCTGATGAATCCACCACCGTGGATTGATGTTTTGCCTGACAATTATTAACTGCTGCGTAAATCCGGTGGCTGCCACTTGCTCTTTCCATCGGAGCCTTTCCTTCTCTGTGCACAAATCCTGATTGTAACTTTAAGCAGTCACACTAGTAATGGGGTCCTCCACATCCCCAATAGGTAACACAAGGTTGAACCTGTGCACTATTCTGTGACTGCCTCTAAAATGAGTTCCTTCCCCTGAAACTCCTACCCCTACTAGTTGTCCCCTAAGATGGTCATGGACCTGCCTGTGTGGTTGGTGATGAACAATATGTTGCACTCACTGCAATTGAAATACCTGTGGCGATTGTCCTTGGTGTGACTCTATTTCCATATGGAGGTGGCCTAGAGATCCCTCCCCTGGAGAAGTTCCTAGGGGCCTTCCCCACGAATCTAGGACAATGAAGAAAGTTTGACCTCATACCTCCATTTAATTTCATGTGTTCCTCCACTTAACATGCATTTTCCACTGCTTCTGCTACTAAATACGGTTTCCACATCCGCACCATGGCCCTTATCTTAGGGTTTAACCCATAGACAAAGCGTTCTGTCTGTCATTGATCATTATCCATGTATGAAATATATTTGACCAATTCCATAAACCTGATCTCGTATTCTTCTATGGTTCAGTTTCCCTGTACTAGAGCATGAAATGCTCCCACCTATTGTTCCTCATAGTAAGCTGGTAGATATTTCCTCCGAAACCTCTCGTCAAAAAGTTCCCAAGAGACAGTGTCTGGGGTAAGGTGCAACTGCCTCTCCAGGTTGCCCCACCAGTTCAAGGAATTGTCTCTCAACTGAAAAATTGCTATCTTCTCCTTTGAAGTCGAGGCATAGTCTCTTAAGGAAAAACACCTTGTCATGCCTTCCAACCATGCCTCAGCACGTTCACTGGCACGACCCCTGGCAAACTCTAGAAGTTTAATCTTCTGCAGTTATCTAGTGATGTCTTTAGGTGGAGGTCCTCCCCTTGAATCCCTCAACACTTTAGGATTACCCGTTCCATATGGTGGGGGTTTCACATCGATCCCTACTGGTTGACGCCCCTTTAAAGTCTCATTTATGGCCTCCAAAGAGTGTAGAATGAGAGCTAATTCAGGCGATGGTGGTGGCAGCATTGGTGGTGTCTACATCAATGCCCCTCTGCCTCAATTTCCTCGAGTTCTAACCATCCTGTATAAATGAATCTGCATTGACCAAAAGTTTGTCAGGGTGAGTCTAGGACAATTCACATTTGCGCAACTTAAACTAGAAAACAGGGTTAGGCGTAAGTTTATTTTTACTTGTCTGTAAATAGACGTTACTCTCTTTAGGAGAAGTGGCTAGGTTAGGGTGAAAGCGTCTAAGCTTGATGTCTTCACCTAATAAAACTATTGACTCCCTCTCCTGGTAGCTATGCTATCATCGCACCACACTCATCAATTCCTCTATCTTACCTTCCTAGCGTGCATGAAACCCCCCTCCCCCTTTATCACGATTTAAGTCCTTAAAACTTTTTTTTTTTTAACCAATTAATGTGACCTTGAACATACTTAATGATTAAATTATGTACTTAAGTATTAATATCAATTACTCACTTTAATTAATTAATCATTAATATCAATAGTTGAAATAAAATTCAATAATTTTTTTTTTTAAATTAAACTTTGTTCTAAAATTTAAAACTTAAAAAAAATTTTTAATTTTACTCTAAAATTTAGAACTAATTTAAAAAATTTAATTTTACTCTAAGATTTAAATTTATAACTAATTAAAAATTTAAATTTTAAATTTTAAACGAATAGTAATAATAAATAAAAAAATAAAACAAAATAACACAACAACAAAAAAAAAATTAAATAAATTGATATTTAAAATTTCTTTTATAGGGCATCGTGGGTCCTCACATGAGGTCCACATTCCCTATTTCCCTCTCAACTCCTAAAACCCTATACGCCCCACCCCCAAACCCTAATCCCACACTCTTCCTCTACGCAATCCGGGAAGGGTCCTGTTATTGCTCAGTTTGTAGTCTAGGTCAAATGGCTAAAAGGTAAGGATCAAACTGGTGTAACAGGAGCTTCCCCACCCACTGTCACCTCAATGGGGGGCTCTTTCTATTCAGGGTGGCTAATCCCAAGGGAGACGTCCCTAGTAATTTGGGGTATTGAAAGGAAAAGGATCAAGGGATTAAGGCTCAAAAGGTTAAAATAGGTTTTCCTTTCACAGATTACTGCCAAGAAGATAGTCAAAATGAAAGTATTCCACAGAATAGGCACCTGTTTGTGAGACAAGGCAACAATAAAACTAAAATCTGCAACAGTGGTTAGTACTTCATAAACTAATCACTATCTTTATTATATATATATGAACACATATAGCAGTAATTATTGACGAAGTCAATGATTGCTAAAAATGACTATGTCTTGTAATGTTATTTCTCAATAATACTGGAAATGATATAGCATCCAATGTATAAAATCAATCCTTGAATTATCACAATGCATTAAATATCATTAATATGCTCATATACAAAGGTTGTTGCGTCACTACACTTGCTAGAGGGTGACGTCAGCCTTATTCTAGGGTTAGTTTGATAGGCAAAGAGGTGGACGTTTTGCAAATTGGCCAATGACAATAATCAACACTCCAATGTCTATGCTAGATGACTAAGCCACAACGTTTTATATCAAGCAAGAGCCAAAAGGAGGCATGACATCATCATTTAATTAGGGTTAGTGAGACGTTAGGGTTAGTAGGGTTTCAAATTTAAGAAGTTTAGAAATGTTGTTTTAACACAATAATCTCAACGTTGGAGTGTTAGACTTGTGCCTTAGGGTATAATGGAGTCAAGGAGAAAGGCTAAAGTCTCGGGAGAATCTAAATTCAAGGACTAGAGAGTTAGGCTTTCTAGTGCTGCAATGGCAGGGCCACAAAGTCAAAACCCTAAGGGGAGGAGGCTCATTCCGGTGTTGCTTACGCAAGGCCTCATGTTCCTCCCTCTTTCCTTAAAAACTCCTTAGCAAAAATGGCTAGCTTCAAAACACAAATCTAGGGATGAAAGGTGTTGCAAAGACAAGGCCTTTCAAACCCTAAAGGTCAAAACCCTGGGTGTAAACTCAATTAGGCCCAGGACGTCTTCCTTCTTCAATTTATGTTTCAAAACTAACTCAGAAAAAGGGGAATTAGTGTAGCAACGACTAGGCTATATTCTCCTTAATCAATGGCTAAAATAAGTCTTCTATCATGGGGACATGAAGCAAGGACCTACTTGTGTGCTTGCTACCTAGGGTTTCAATGATTAAGAAAAATAATAACAATGTAACCATAAATGTAAGAGATTAAACCTACAACCATTCAATTAAGAAGTTTTGCATGAGAAATACACTTACAAATCAATGAAGAGCTTATAAAACCCTAGTTGTAAACCTTCCAATGATAGAAAACACCATAAACATGCCAAGAATGATTCTCCATAAGAGTATAGCCTCAACTCCAAGAGAAAATACCAAGACAAAAGACTAAAAACGATCCTCTCACAAGAGAGTGAGTTGTTTTATGTCCAAAATGAGAGGCAACGTCCTCTTTTTATATCATCCTAATGACCTTTAATTACAAAAATAGGTCATTAAAATAGCTGACAAGGTTGACTAATAATAATTACACTATTTGTCACATTAAATGCTAAAAATGTCACAATATGAGCTCAAAGGGAGACGTCAGGCCCCTCTGAGGGAGACGTTGCCCCTTTTTGGGCAAGATCAGCATCCAAAAGGCAAAACATTAGCCCTTCTAGGGCTCCTGCAAGATTCCACACGTGCCAAATGATCCCAGCACACTGCCACATGCTTTAAAAAATGTCTAGCCTGCCCTGGGTGGCGTCCTGTCCATCAAAAGCCATCGTCCCATCTGCAGTGGGTGATTCCCCCTAGGCCGATCTCTGCCAAAGTGTCCTGGTAAGGACATCCTTCCTCTTTCTCGTGCAAGGGCTCATCACAACGTTTTCCTACCTTTTCCATCCCAGCAACCATATGATGGGCTCTTCAGCCCCATGGAGGTCTGAGCTAATCATATCTCCATGTGCACCGGTCCACTGGTACCTGTCTGTCGGGTATGGTCCTGCACATCAAGAACTACGCCCTCCATGGGCTCATCAGTCCTTGGGATTATAGCAATGTCAATCATATTTCATGATTAAATTTATCAAATACATGCATGAAATTCCTAGCACATCATCTAAGAGCTCAAAGATATTACACAGATCTACTATACAAAGCTGAAGAAGATCAACAGACCAACCTATTGGGCTAATACCCACAAGAGATGGAAAGTTTCCTCAGAAGATCATTCAAGCCATGTTTTTATGATGTGATGTGGTCTAGGGATGTCCAGTCACAGTAAGACCAAGGGCAGGTGTTGTCTATGGGTGCCTTTGTAGGAGGCGAGCTATACCCATCATGGATGCATTTTTTCCAAGCCCTTTATTGCCTTTATTTTTCTTTTATTGCTTTTATTTCTTTTTTATTTCAAGGTCTGACCAGAGGACACTGCCTTGGCATGGTGACCAGAGCTGACAGTGTTACCCACTGGTATCTTCACAGAAATGATAAGGCTGGCTCGTGATGAGACCCCCTTTCCCTTGGCCATGCAACCAAAGGTCACTGCCCTAGCATGGTGACCAGATAGTGGCAATGTCATACTGCTGGATACCTATGAACATAATGGGCCAACTCGTGATGAGACCTCCCATCGTCTTGGTTAGGTCTTGTTTTATTATTTTTCTTAGGGTCCCTTCAGTTTCTTATCGAGAGGCCTTTTACTGCCTTCTCAGGGATCCCCTGGGCGAAGCATCTCTAGGTTTCATTTCTTATGGATTTTATCTTTTACCAGCTTCTTTTACCCCCTGGGCCTTTAGCCCCTTCTTCCTACAAGACAAAGTGTAGCCCCAAAGGTCATCCTAATGGCTGGACTAGGGGAGTGGGATGGATGAGTGGGAAATAAGATGTAAAATGATAAAATGGTGGAAGCAGACGATGGCTCTGCAAATCCCCTTTGGTGGCTAACCAAAACCCATGAATACAAGCTTGTTAAGTCACCTCATCAATCACCCCCAATAATGGTCAAGGGGATTAGTGTAAGATACAAGCAGTCATCAGAAATGAAAGGAACCTAATGCATATATAAGAAGGTTATAACGATCAAACATGACACATACCATGATACCTTGGACC
>ML780151.1:192659-204227 GCA_009831015.1 Picea engelmannii | reverse complement strand
TACATCTTGAATATATTGTGATCTCCATGTGTTGATGAATCTTGTATGCACTTAATAACTCAATAAATTAGTAGTAGTTAGTGATTCCAAGAAAGAATTTGGCTTGGGATCATTACACCAGTACTAAGACCTTAAGTGGTAAAAATCAATCGGATGAATCTTGGACTTGAGTGTTGATTATGTGTCTTAGAGGTCCTAACCTTGCAGGTAGATTGGATGGGTAGATATTCTTGATTTCCTTGTATGATGATTCATTATGTTAGAAGAAATGATGTTGTGTGATGAAACTGGTTGTGGTTGATCTTGAATAATCGTGATGTTTTACTCTTGTTGTATGTGATAATTATGGGATGTGGAAGATCATTAATACATTGACGTTGCATATAAATCTAGTTTTGCAATGAGATGAATGAATTAGACTATGTATGACTGAAGTATGTTGATATGATGTTTAAATTCTTCTAATGATGTTTTCTTAATGTATTAAGGAAAAAGGAATTTTTTTTATCTATTATTGTTATCAATTGGTTATGATGTAACATAGGGGTTGTTATATAGAACATTGTCTCTCTCCAATATTTCAGAATAGATGGTAAAGTTGTTGATATATTCCCCAAACCCTTAGTTGAAGCCATATTTACAAGCTTCACATGATGCTTCGACTTCAAGAAGATGAAATTATGGGGGGTGTCATAATGACATAATTTCACCTCCTGAACCTCCAAATAGGTTTGCTAATGCAGGGGTGTTGGAACATCAAACATTCATGGTTAATCACACATCTTATGGGTTCAATCGATCAATAGGTCAACCAACATGTGGATACAATTGCTCAGGTGATCGATCAACACACTACAACAGTCAGTCTAGTAGTTGATGCACCCATTGGTCGGACATTTGAACAATAGTTGAATATAGTCAAGCGATGGATTGACCATCCCAGAAATTGACTACGAGTTGGACGTGTAGGTGGTCGGGTCGAGCATCCCTATCGAGCTAACTTGACAGAGTGGATTTGGTAGATTCAACTCTAATAGTTGACGTTTATATGTGGAAAATATCGTCCATATTCTATGGAAGTTTGTTAGATATTAAGACTATAAATAGAAGATCCCTTGGGTCAATTTCATCATGGTGATCAAGATCCAAGATGCACTGTGACATTCTGATCATAGTGCACTCTACTTAAGTGTTGTAACAATGTATTTAGACACCAGTGTTTGTCTTCGATTTGTTTTTTGTTCCTCTTTGATTATCTGTAGTATTGTGTTCTTTGTTTCATGTTGTGTTCCACCCTATTCATCAACACGATGGTGTATGGTTGAAGATGTAGCGCCATTGTTAGGTTCAAACTCTTGATGACCTCTATTAATATTATGTTATTTCGGCTATCACTGTCAACAATGAAATGGACGGGGGTCCCCTTCACCCACATTTGTGAGGGGAAGAGGCACTCCCCTTCTTCAGTATGCTCTAGTTCGTCTGGTCAGACTTTTGTGGTAGCAATGGTGACACTAGGTTCTATGTCAATGATCCATTTTCCCTTATCTGATTCTAAATTATATTTTGAGACGACATCCAACTCAGAGGATTTCATCTCAGACAACACTGATTGTTTGGTGCGACATTCATCAATGTTTTTCCAAGGGATTTTGTGGAACTCGCACCACTTTCCAATGTCCTTGAGTTTCTTGTTAGCTCTTATTTGCTTGTGGCTTGGACTGGTTGTCTAAGGGTTGGTCATCCTTTCTATGTCCTTTTCTCTAGGAATTGGGGATACCTTTACCATGCTTCTATTGTGATGGGTTTGGAGAACTGAAATCCCACTTATTTTTTTTCTTGAACATTTTCTCAATCTTGACAACATATCGGTAAGCAGCTCCTAGTGAGGAGATCTCCAATAAATACATATTTGTTTGGATGTACCTGTTAGAAATCAAAATCCATTGGTATCTTTGAGAGTGTTTTCATCACTCTTTACTTGATTTATTGTTTTCTTAAGTCTTTTGGCCAGTGTCCTTAACCTTCAGATTATTCATCAATCTCCCATTGATTACTTTTGCCCATAAATCCTTTGGCTTCATCCTCTTGACCTGCAAATAAATGGTTAAAAATCCTTATTGAAGTCTATCAAATCTTTATGATAAGTTTGTCAAAAAAACACTTTTATTATAAAAAACAATGTTTTTATTAAATATATATATATATACAATGTTTTCTAAACTATTTTCTAGTTTATGAATTATGTATATTATATATATTTATTAAATAAAACAAAATAAAAAAGGGTCTGTGCGCTTAAGTGTCTTACTTCTAAATTCCCTCAAACCTAAGATATATCACATATGCCAATTCTGAGTCATGTTTACATCTCATACCATCCTACATGCTAGTTGTGCATTCAACTCAAAGTCAAGCCATAAATTAAGCCAACATTCCAGTTGTTCGGTGCTAAGTGAAATTGCAAATGCTTGATTTGCAGGATGCATTCGCAGGTGCCATGATGAGATGTCAATGCAGTGTTGTTTAAATATTCTACAGGTGTTGAAAAACTAAATGTATCCATGATATATATGATTATGTTCCCCATTTCTCACCCATTCCACTGTTTTCATGCATTGATGTGCAAAGTGCAGTGCGCTGCCAAATCTCCTAGGCTCTGTTATTTCTCTTGGGCGTTGTGTTTTCTCCTGAGCGCTACCAACTCTCCTAGGCACTGCAAATTTCTTGGGCACTACCTACTCTCCTAGGCGCTGTGTATTTCACAGTGCGCTATCTAAATTCGCTACCAAATTTTTGGAAGAGACGAAGTTTGTGCAGAGATACACTAGAATGGCACTACCTATTGGCACCTAGAATCAATTTAGGTGGCTGATGATGTGGAGAATGGCTGAGATAGTAGCTGGAAGCATGATAACAACATACCACCTCTATAGGATACTTGGCATATAAGGAGATGCACATCAATAGGAGGATCAAGTTAGTTCAAAGATTGGTTGCATTAGTCACCAACACTTTCCTATTTTATAGCAGTTTGTTAATAGTTGTTAGCATAGGTGTTCGATTGATAGTTGTTGTTGGAGAATTCGATGTCAGGATGGGCCAGCTCACACCTCCAACTGTTTATTTTCCTTTATGTTATAAATCCATGATCCAAATGACGAAGGAGGTTCGAAAGCTAGAGCTGAGGCTCTCGAATTGTAATCTTTTGAATGAGTGGCCTATGCTTTGGTTATGTATTGGACTTGATAATTTTTTATTAATGGAAGTCATCTTCTCTTCATTTTATTATTTCTTCTTACTCGGAATGCTCATTAATGGAGGATCCTTGTGGGATGTTATAGCAATATCATAATGGATGTTTGATTGTGATGCCACTGTAAATTCTTTTCAGGGTTTTAAAGTTTAGTTTCAAGAGGATCTTGTGACTGATCTTTTTCTTTACCTAGATGCTAGAAGGCCTGACGCTTATAACAGACTTTTTCATTCTTCTCAACAAATATTCCCTCTACTCATATTTATCCTTGAAAAACTGACTGAAGCTAATCAAGACCTAATTTTCTTGTGCATGCTAGCCCAGATTTCTGAGTTAAAACCTTATTATTTTGAATCTTGTCCATTTGACCTGTTAAAAACTCATTTACATTTACAAATATTTTGATGTTACTAAGTGCACCTGATTATAGTCTAGGGTGACTTTTGGAATGGTAACATAATTGGCGCCATTGTCGGGGATGGATTTGAGCAGATTGAAGAGTTCCTTGGGAAGAATGACATAGATCCAGCACTTGATGGTAGACAAGAGAGGGATACAAAAAATTGACTGTAATCATCTACCTGGTGAATCCATGAAGATGAACCTGTTGGAATACTCCATTGTGGGAACAAGCTTGGACATAAATGGAAGGCAAAGGCAGTTCAGGTATCAAGTTTTGAATTTATTTCTGGAACTTGTGCTCTTTATCCTTCATTCTTTCTTGAATTTCCCTTCACACATTAGGAGAATCATAATCTTCTTTGTATACTCTAAAGACCACCAACCTGCTCTTGCATATTCCTTTTTCAAACAAGTATATTTACCCCCTTCCCATGCCATTGATGTTAAGGATATCCATCCACTTCAAACACCTGAAGAAGATGAGGTTCATAAACACTTTTTTAATCAGTATGAACCTTACGATTCTCTCCCTTATCCAGATTTCAAAGTTGATTTATTACCTTCAACCTTTCCCTCTGTTGTTAATAACCAGCCTGTTGAAATTCAGCATGCACCAAATGATTATTGTCCTTTTGCAAATAATAAAACTGATTCCATTCAGGCTATCAACTCCTCTGGCCTTTACCAACAACCTTCTAGTGTTCAGTAGCCTACTGACTTCCAGTTTAAGGTTAGGGGAAAAATGTTTGGACCTCTAAAGTTTCCATCCTTTCTTCATCCCTACCCTCTCGGATTTTTAGACTACCTACCAACTTTTTCTGGAAAAAATAACACTACAGGAGAAGAGCATGTGTCACCCTTTCAAGACTTCATCGATAATCTATAAATCTCGCATGAAGATATTATCATGAGGATTTTCTCTAAATATTTGATTGGATATGTTTCCTTGTGGTTCAAGAATATGGAAGTTTCTTCCATTGGTTCATGGGATGAACTATATGACACCTTTTTAAAATATTGGGGAGAGAGAAAGTCATTTGATCACTTCCTAAATGAGTTCACTACTTTGAGAAGAGGAAAAAATGAAGTTTTGTCTGCTTTTAATCGAAGGTTTCACAACTTGTATTGCATCCTTCCCTTGGAAATTAAACCTTTTGAGACTGTTGCCATGGTGTATTACATAGTGTCTCAACACTCTGACCTTGTTTTTTATCTTATGGAAAGAAAATCTACATCTTTATCAAAATTATTTATAGATGCTAAGGAAGTGGAGGAGAACCTCCAATTTTGTGGCAGGATTCTAAGTCAACATCATGTCAACTTTGAACATGAGGCAGATTTTATTTTTTTTCCTTATGAAGAAAATATAGTGGATGATTTGGTCCTTGCAGCAGGTATATTTGACAACCTTGCCTCTGAGGAAGTCATTATCTCAAACATTGACCAAGAGAATCTTGTTGTTGACAAACACTTTGGTAATGAATACTTTGTTGTTAGAAGCATCCTGAAACAAGACATTCTAAATGTCAAGAGTCAAAGGTTTGTTATGGACAACCTATTTTTGATGGAAATACCAGTGATGGTGATAAACATAATTTTTCTATGATTTGTTTGGAACCTATTAGAACTATTCCTGTAGATGATGATTATGATCATGATCCTTATAAATGATATGGAGGTGTTGAAAGGGATTTTCATATAAATCTAATCTTTTATCCATCACCAATCAATGAACAACCCTGTCTTAATAAAAACTAGGTGTATGAGCAACAGACTATCCCCATGGTATATGCAGAGATGATCAACCATCAACTAATAGGTGGTTCTGGAGTTACGAAATAGATATTCAACCCACAAATTCCTATGTTTGTCATTCAATCAAGTATGCTTGCAGAAGACATCACACAAACTGTCAACAACTTTGAAATAGTGAAGGTAACCTTTCATAAATCAATCAGGCATTGCTTTCAGTTTCATGACCCTGTCGATGAATACATAGAGTTGCACTTTTCAAATGATTTGGAGCATGCAGGCTTGATCTTTCTATTAGCATGTCCAGGTGAGTATACTTTCTTGAATAAATTCTTATTAGTGTTGTTACATTTCGAACATCAGTTGTTGATCAGTGAAAGAGATGAGGTTTCTTCAATTTTAAAATTTATTGAATGGTTGTTATGGAAGGAAACATTTACCTAACCAATTGCAAAGATGGTTAGAGTAGAGTAGGGTAGGAAATAAGCTCGTTGCCCGAGCATTTCTTTTCTTCTAGTTTACAACAGAAATATCAGTCATCTTGTGTGAATAAAGGTTAGTTTTGAAGGTATACTGCATAGATATTGAGAGTTTTTAGAGATTGGTTTCACAGGCCAAATGACTCCATAGCCCAACAGATAAAGCAACTAGAACTACTAGGTTCTTGGATCCTCCTAGGGAGGTCTCCATCCTAGTTGGAGCCAGATGTTAGCAAACAAAATGCACTGGTATCTTTGAGAGTGTTTTCATCACTCTCTACTTGATTTATTGTTTTCTTAAGTATTTTGGCTAGTGTCCTTAACCTTCAGATTATTCATCAAGCTCCCATTGATTAATTTTGCCCAGAAATCCTTTGGCTTCATTTTCTTGGCCTGCAAATAAATGGTTAGAAATCCTTATTGAAGTTTGTCAAATCTTTATGATAAGTTTGTCATAAAAACACTTTTATTATTAAAAACAATGTTTTTATTAAATATATATATATATACAATGTTTTTCTAAACTATTTTGTAGTTTATGAATTATGTGTATTATATATATTTATTAAATAAAACAAAATAAAAAAGGGTGGGTGCACTTAAGTGTATTACTTCTAAATTCCCTCAAACCTAAGCTATATCACATATGCCAATTTCGAGTCATGTTTACATGTCATACCATCCTACATGCTAGCTGGGCATTCAACTCAAATTCAAGCCATAAATTAAGCCAACATTCTAGTTGTTCGGTGCTCAGTGAAATTGCAAATGCTTGATTTGCAAGATGCATGCGCAAGTGCCATGATGAGATGTCAATGCAGTGTTGTTTAAAGATTCTACAGGTGTTGAAAAACTAAATGTATCCATGATATATATGATTATGTTCTCCATTTCTCACTCATTCCACCATTTTCATGCATGGATGTGCAGAGTGCAGTGTGCTGCCAAATCTCCCAGGTGTTGTGTATTCTACAGTGCACTACCTAAATTCTCTACTGAATACTTGGCAGAGGAAAAGTTTGTGCAGAGATACAGTAGAATGGCGCTACCTATTGGCACCTGGAATCAAGGATTTCAAATTCAATACTCTTTTAGGTAGCTAATGATGTGGATAATGGTTGAGATAGTAGCTAGAAGCATGATAACAACTTACCACCTCTACAGGACACTTGGCATATAGGGAGATGCACATCAGCAAGAGGATCAAGTTAGTTCAAATATTGGTTGGATTAGTCACCAACACTTTCCTATTTTATAACAGTTTGTTAATAGCTGTTAGCATAGGTGTTCAATTGATAAATGTTGTTGGAGAATCCGATGTGAGGATGGGCCAACTCACACCTCCAACTACTTCTTTTCCTTTCTGTTATAAATCCATGATCCAAATAAGGAAGGAGGTTTGAATGGTAGAGCTGAGGCTCCCGAGTTGTAATCTTTTGACTAAGTGGCCTATGTTCTGGTTATGTATTGGACTTGAGAATTTTTTATTAATGGAAGTCAACTTCTCTTCATTTTCTTATTTCTTCTTACTCTGAATGCTCATTAATGGAGGATCCTTGTGAGATGTTATAGGAGTATTAAAATAGATGTTTGATTTTGATGCTACTGTAAATGTTTTCAGGATGTTAAATTTTAGTTTAAAGAGGATCTTGTGACTGATCTTTTTCTTCACCGAGATGCTAGAAGGCCCGATGCTTATAACAAACTTGTTCATTCTTCTCACCAAGTCTTCCCTCTACTCATATTTATCCTTAAACAACTAACTGAATCTAATCGAGACCTCATTTTCATAAGCATGCTAGCCCAGATTTCTAAGTTAAAACCTTATTATTTTGAGTCTTGTCCATTTTACCTTTTAAAAACTCATTTACATTTACAAATATTTTGACGTTACCAAGCTCACCTTATTACAGTCTAGGGTGACTTTTGGACTGATAATAGTACTTATGTAGGCCATTGTGAAACTTCAAGACTAGGTGTTTCTCAAAGTCTTTAAAACCCATGTTTATATGCAAGGTATGGAAGATGTTGGTGTACTTCAGAACCGTTTGGTTTCTCTATAGATGTAGATTTTTCCATCTCATGTATTGGTCATTATAGTGTTTGTTATAACCCTATAATTTATAGTATCATCTGGTGACTGGAAATTTTTCACTCTGGGTGTATATTGGCTTGCAAATAATATTTCATCTCTGCAAATTATTTTCAAAGAAAAGAAAAGAAAATTCACGGTTGTTGATGTTGAGTGGCTTTTCCTACCCCACGGAGACAAAAGAAAGGGAAACAGTGCACAAAATCCACATAATGCACTTATCCTAAGTTTTGGAGAAAATATGACTTTGCGCTCACAGAGTAAAGACAACACATAAATGAACGATTGAGAAGTTGGTGCTGAGATCTACAGTTCACAAGCTTTTTTGGACCCCCGCCGACCGTTCTACCTTTAATTGCAGGGGGGGGTCCGGAATCGGGTATAAAGAAGGCATGCATCTGAACAACTGAGAGTTCAGTGCATAGATCTATGGTTGAGATTGAATTTCAGACCCTCTCGATCGTTCTACCTTTAATGGTTAGGGGGGGGTTCGGAATGAGGCAGTTTTTCCGGCGGGCCCTATCCCAACGTGTCATCCATCCATTGCATCAGGCCTCCTCCACTCCATGCTACATCCTTCATCCACGTTGTGCCTGTCAGTTCCTCACCCTTCATTCCTTCACCCCTTCACCAATCTTACCCCTCCATGAATAAATAGACCCAAGATAAAAACATTAGGTTAATAGTTATGATTAAACCTGTTAATAAAAAATTAATTATTAATAATTGAGTTAGCATGTTAGTAATTAATCAATTAAATTAATAATTAGGCTAGAGTTGGATTAATTAAAATATAATACAAATAAAAACTAATAAACAAAACAAACATTAAATAAATAAATAAATAAATTAGAAAAACACAAAACATATATAAAAATAAAATATATAACAAAAAGGGTAATAAAAAAATTAAAACATAATAAAACAAATATTAAAATAAAAACATAAAACAAAAATTAAAAAAATAATAAAAAACAAAAACAAACGTACTACCCTAAGTCTACCCCCCATACATTCATTACATCAATCAACACAAATCAAAACAAATCAATGGTTACAAAATTTTCCAGACCCCCCCTCACCATCCGGAGTTTAACGAGAGGGGGGAGTCCAGAATAGTTGTTTTCCATAAACCACCCTTGGAAGGTGTCGCCCCCAAAGGCCAGCAGACCCCCCCACCCCCCCTAAAACCTCTTACCACCTCAAGGGGGGTTTGGAATACCACCCATCCAAAAAAAAACCACTTTTCTCATTTTTCATCCATTTTTGCCTGTTCAACATGTCATCTTCCTAAGCCGATTCCGGGCGAACTAAAGTGAATTTTAAGAAACTGAGAGAGTTTTTTCTCCATAACGAGATGAAGAAAAAAAAACTCTCTCAGTTGTTTCACAGGTGCCATGAGCATGGAGAATTGAAGCCATCTTCGAGGCCCTTTTTTATAGATTTTCATTTTTCCGTTACAGTCGTGATTTGGTGGGAGTTGTTACGGCCAGCTCGAGGCGAATTTCGAGAAACCAATGGAGGTTTTTTTCTATCAGATGCCCATCTACAATAAAATCCTTCAGTTTTTGCCAGGTGTCATCTTTGAAGAGAAACATATGTCTGTTCGAACCCCCTTTTTTGCAAAAATTAGGCCTATCTTTCATGGCGGACAGTTCCAGATTTTGGGGGATTTGTGGCTATTTTGGCCGAGGCGGTTAAAACCAACTCACACAACTTCTTGGGGGATATCCCCTATTTATTCAGAGATGATTTTTATGTAAATGTTGTTGATCTCACGCCCAGGCAGGCTAGGAGCACTTTAACTTCTATCAAGAAATTTTGCAGAAATATAAGGAAATGTTTCACATGATTCTTGCATGTTAGCTATTGGTGAAGTTTTTCCCTCATCGTTGAATGTGTATCTTCCTTTGTTATCATTGTGTTGTCTGTCTGATCTTTTAAAAGGAGTTAAAGTTACAGGATTTATCTGTGCATATTCTGTTTTCTGACTTTTGAAAAATCTAAATGTTTGTCTTCTGATATTGTGGTGAATAAATTCTTAAATGCTTCTTTACTGTGATTGATAATCTCACCTTCTCTGCTAATCCATCGCTTATTCCCAAAGAATCCAATAGTTGCATTATCTCACCCTGTGAAAAGACTTCTTATAAATTGTTATTTGATCTCTATCTTTATGAACAGACCCCATAGCCCAATGGTCTTCTTTTGTTGTCTCAACCAGAAAACTCCAAGAACGTATCCTATTCTGCATAGCTAGACTAATATCCTCTTCCAACAAAGTTATATCAGACAGAGAGATCCCTCTCTGAGTCTCAGAGGGCTAGATCCCTGACTTGAAGTGGTTTTGATGTTGCCTCTGTGACTGCCTCCACAGCCTTGGGCAAATTACAGAGTGCTAACAGAATGGCGACCATACTGGGGAACTATCCCCAATATTACACTTTAAAGCTCCAGATCTGATCACTGATGGTGGACAGTGACCAGACACAAGAAGGCTGAGATCATTCACCTGGTGACTCTAATCAGCTCCAGACAGTGCCAACTCAAAGACTCCACTGGAGGAAGAACCTAAAGCATGGCCAAGCAGCCTAGAAAGACCAGGTGCTCAAGCTCAAATTGCATTCAAGACATCTTTGGTTTTATCTGCAATTATGTTTTCTCTTATCATGATCCTAGTCCAGAGTATATTGCTGAAATTCAGGATGATCATTTTCAACCTGAAGAGCCTCAAGAGACTAAACCCCAAATTGTATATTATGTACATACTCATACACTTGTGCACATCCCAGATGCACCTGTAGAAACCATAGTGAGACATAAGCCTCTTTCTTTATCTCTTATTCTTGCTAAACCTATGGATGGTTATAAGCCTCTTTCTTCACCTTCTGTACTTGCCAAAAACCCAGATAGATACAAGCCCCTAGATTTGCCTCCCATCCTCCATGACCTCCCAACAAATTACAACAATAATCTGCCCAGGTTTGATGGAGAGGATGCCAATATTACTGCTGAAAAACACATCCATAGGTTTGAAGATTTCCTTGACCTTTATGAGGTTGAAGCTGAAGATGTATATATAAGGATGTTTGCCCTGTCTTTGCAAGGTAAAGTTAAGATCTAGTTTAAAAATCTCCCAGTTGCAAGCATAAGAATTTTTCATCAGTTCATGCAAGTTTTCCTAGATCGATGGGTGATCATGAGGAATGTCTTTCTCATCCTTGAAGAGTATGACCATTTAAAAAGACAACCAGGGGAAACAATACAACAGTTTTCAGCAAGGTTCAATAAGATATATCATGCAATGCCTGCTGATATAAGATCACCCCTAGGATCAGCACACTTGCATTTCCCAGATGCCTTCGATCCTGAGATGGCATTCCAATTAAGAGAAAGGAACATTGAAAGCCTTGAAGAAATGCAGAACATTGCAATTGATGTGGAGGCCAACTTGTTGATCAAAAGGTCAAGGGTAAAGAACAAAGAAAAGGAGCAGTTTGTTAAGGTCCTAACCCGCACATAGGTAGATCAATGTATTCGGATGTAATAAAGGTCAATATTAATAAGACCTTTCAATAAAATAGAAT
>ML780151.1:150747-160959 GCA_009831015.1 Picea engelmannii | reverse complement strand
CTCAAAAACACACAATAGAATCTTGAGTTAGGGAGTGTAAAATTCCATTGGCAGCATATTGTCCTGGGAAGCCCTTCTAACACAAGGGTCAAGCATTAGGTCGCATTGGTGTTGGCAGGGATACTCACCCGCTTTGTTGACATTAGTGTAGATATTGCACATATTACGGGGATCACTCTGAGGTATACCCACAATTATGAGTGGAAGCCTTTGAGTTGGTTTCGGGCTTTGTTACCCTGCCCTTGCGTGTGGATCGGACTGACGACCGTTCCCCCAGGCTGTACTGTTGTTTGTGGTAACCTTAGTTGCTTATCTCTCTAGGTTCTTACCCAAGGTGACTGTGGAGGGGCAAGTCTTCACGGTACCTGGAATCGACGTTGATCAAACTCACTCGGGCTCCTTGGAAGGTAAATTCACAATTACTGCGTGGAAGCCTTAGAGAGTAAATCCACAATTACTGGCATGGAAGCTTTCACCAGGGTGTAAGTCTGTTAAGAAGGTCGTCAACGTAACTTTTCCACCCTAGCCCCACCCCTTCTCATTTCGTTGTTGCGACGTTGGATTTCATCACCAACTAGTGGCTTCGGTATTAGAAGGTATTGTTTGCTTGGTGATTGTCTCTAGATTTTGTTTACTAGTGTATGCTGTTGTTTTCTCGTAGTTGACCATAGGAATTTCGTTGGGGAGTTTGTTACTTGTTTACAATTTCTCCCCCGTGACGTTCACGTAGGATGCAAGGTTTGTCTCCAGAACGTCCGGAAGCTTCACAACCTTTGCACACAGCAACACCTGAGGGTACCCCTGAGGACTCTCCTCGGCCGGGTGAAATCCCTCTTGTCACTTTAACGCACGTTGACGTCAGTGACGTTCCAGAAGTTTTTACACCACCTCCACAAGTCGAAACTATTGATCCTCTTGCCGAGTTTCGAATCACAAATACTATAGAGGACTATCGCATTCGTCGTGGTGAACGACCTTCAGGACGATTTCATCTTTCTGTAGAAACTCTTGTTGTATCTTCTGAATCAATTGCTGGGCCTTCTCACGGTGTAGTAGGCCAAGATCCTTCTTGGTCAGGTGATTTCCGACGAGTCTTGTTTGGTATTGAATCCCTTTTCTACGAAGTCATCGACCCTTCTGTGTTTCCTGAACAAGGAACTGCACCAGAGACTACCACTTATCGTTTTGTTCTCCCTCCTGAGATGGCCCATCTCGCAAATACTACGAGTGTCCAAACCGAGATTCCTGCTACTACTCTTGCACCTATTAACACTCAGAGAATACCTGAGGCCAACCCGAATTTGCCCCCTGGTTACCATGCATTGAATCCTGCGTTGAATGTTACACATCCAACACCTCCACAAACCCCTGCTGGTTCTCCAGGTGGTCCTCAGTTTCCTGGGCATCCTATTCCCGGTTTCATTTCGACACTTCCTCAGTTTCCCACTGGCATTATTAATCCTAGTGGTACTATACCGACCGTTGCACCAAATGTACAGATTCCTGTTGGCAGACAGGGTAACACAGTTCCTTTTCCTTTTCCTTTTCCCGGACAACACATAGTGACTACGCAACCCACGATTGGTACACAACTTCCGGGTGGGACTGTTCCTTTGATAGGGGGACCAACCTCTCCTTTAGGCCAAAACATACCTCCTGCATTGGCCCAGTATTGGAATCATCTTGTGCAAAAATTTCCTCAAAATACTGGGGGGCAACAAGCTATCCCTACTATAGGCCAACCGTATCCAGGTGTGAGTAATCCTATTTGGGGTTCGAGTCAGACTTCTCAACCCCAGGTCCCTACTCAGACTCAAGGTCAAAATCCTTGGGGTTATTATCCTATCCAGCCACCACCGAACCAACCAGGATCTTCCCTCTGGGGGCAAACTGCATACGGTCCCACTGGTTTACCGACGGGGCTTCCACCCCAAAGTCACCAGTATCCACAAGTGAATCGGCAATTGCCCTTTCTTGCTACTTTGGATTTGCCAGATTTGTCTAGGATTCTTAATGATCCTATTCGTCACTCTCCTCAATGGCCTGCTATTCCTACAAAGCTTTCATCCGATATTCCAAAATTTGATGGAAAGGTGGGAGAGGACCCAAATAATCATGTCACGACTTTCCATTTGTGGTGTTCATCCAATTCATTGATGGACGACTCCATTCGCCTACGTCTTTTTCAACGCACTCTTACAGGTGCTGCTGCGAAGTGGTACATTGAATTACCACGAGGTTTCTTTTCGGATTTCAACACCCTGGCCATGGCCTTTCTCACACATTACCAGTTACCGATCCGTTACGATACCGGGACTGAGATTTTAACCTCCTTTAAACAAAGTACCGGCACTCATATATCTGATCATATTCATGAGTGGCGGAGGAGGCGACGTCTTATCAAACTCGAGCTCCCCGATCAGTTGCTGGCTGAATGGTTTACAAAATCTTTTGTAAACAAAATTGGAAAAGACATTCTTATGGGCGGTGTTGTTACTGAAGAGAAGGCTATAAGTCGGGCTCAGTATCTAGATCTCGTTTATTCGCAAATGGGAACTTTGTATGATTTACTCCCTGATCTACCTCGTCCTGGAACTTCCAACACTTCTACTGCTCCAGTTGCTTCACATGCAGCTGATGGTGTGATTGGGACCACTCATACCCATTCGCATTCCGTTTCTACTGCAACCCCAAAATCCAATTCTTCTAATGTCCAAAATGCTCCGTCTCCTTCTCCTCCCGCCGGTAAAACCTCTGAAGTAAACGCAGTTCAATCCACGTCGTTCGGTAAGACTAAGTCTAAGAAAGGGAGAGGCAAGAATAAGGAGGGTAAAAACAATAATCCTAATGAGCAAACCAAAACCACTCCTGTTGATGACCGGGATAAGCGCAAACCACGCTACCCTTGCCTTATTTGTGGTGATGATCACTACACAAAGGATTGTCCGAGACGTGCCGAAGTTAACAAGTTCCTTCAAGGAATGCCCAAACCTTCTACGTCGACAGTCTTGTCTCAACCTTTCCCGTCTCAACAGCAGGCTTCGTTGGTCATTCATGACCAACCATCTCCTTCTACATCATCATATGTTTTGATGTGCACAGGTGATTTGAAAAAAGACAATGTTGCACTTACCACTAAAGCTAAAGACTATACCCCTTCTAAGGAGAAGGTTGACGATACACCTCCTGATCTGGTCCAACTTTCTCCACCGAACCCGCCTATGACCGGTCCTTTTCATCTCGAACGACCGAACCTGGATACAGTTATACGACCACCCCCGAAAGGTGTCGTTAAGAAGTCGGCATTCAATCCTCATGCTCGGGCCGCCCAGAACTATAGCATAGTCGAAGATTTGGCCCAAGCACCTTCTGCGATGTCTGCCCTAGAAGTCCTTCAATCTTGTCCTACACAACGAAGGGCTCTGTTGAAAGCCATAGGTGGAATCGATCCCACAGATACAAATCTGATAGTCTTTAACTTGGATGATCATATTCCAAGGTTACCCCCACAGCTTGCATTTCAAATACAAGTTGTTGTTGCCGACAAGAGTATTTGTCGGACTGTTGTTGACGAGGGTGCCTCTACATGCGTGATGTCTTTTACTTGTTGGAAAGCCATTGGATCTCCTCCTTTAACCGAATCCCAAAATACTTTGCGAGCCTTCAACGGCTCGGGTTTTAAGCCTTATGGTGTTCTACCGTCGTTGCCTGTCACTTTGGAAGGTAAGACTGTCCAAGTGGAAGTGGAAGTTTTTGATACTCCCTTAGATTATAATCTTCTACTTGGTCGTAGCTGGGTCGATTCTATGCGTGTTGTTGTGTCTACCCTTTTCCGTGTCTTACGATTTCCTCACCAGGGAAAAGTGGTTACGGTTGATCAACTTGCCTTTTTCAATGCTGATACTCACGTGGGCAACGTGCCTTTCATAGCTAATACCCCACCGGGTTATGAGAATGTTGGAGTCGGTCTTTTAAAAGACTCTTCATTGATGGGAACTTTCCCCATACCACCGCCATCCGATATTCCACGCCCGTTTATTGCTTCTATTAATATGGTCTCTGTTGTACCTCACGAACTTCCTGTGTCTGTTGACCCGTGGATAGTCCCTGATCCTAGAGATCATGTTCGTTTCGGCGACGTTATGCCGTTAAGTCTGGTTGAGTCTGCTTACCAAGCTATCCAATCGGCAACCCTTACTACCCCTTCTCTTGAAGAGTTGTCTCTTGACCCTTTCCGATTTGTCTTTCCAACTGACGAGATG
Source organism: Picea engelmannii (assembly GCA_009831015.1). NCBI lineage: Eukaryota > Viridiplantae > Streptophyta > Pinopsida > Pinales > Pinaceae > Picea > Picea engelmannii. Next base: position 156,697 of record ML780151.1, on the reverse strand, counting down.
ATTATGTCCGTCATGGTAGATAACCCCTGGGATGATGGACATCATCGTTCCATACTGTTTTTGGAGCAACACACTCTTGAGAATTACCAACGGATTTCGACTTCGTCGACCGTTGTGGTCATCACGACCGTTCCTGGAACTACACATGATGTGTTTGCAGAAGGGAACCTTAGCAACATTTCACCCATGATTCCCATAGATATTTCAGTGAAACCTGGGATTGTCGAGAATGTTCATATTGGAGCTTCGTGTTCTCCTGAAGAAATTGTCACTTATACTTCCTTGTTTAAAGAATTTCGTGATATCTTTGCCTGGAGTTATGAAGAAATGCCAGGTATTGACCCCTCGATTGTGGTCCATGAAATTAAGACATACCCCAGAGCCAAACCAGTCCGGCAGTGCCTCCGTCCTGTCCATCCACGTAAAGCCGCAGCCATTAAACTTGAAGTTGAAAAACTCCTTAAAGCCGGTTTTATTTATCCAGTGGCCTTGACTGAATGGGTTTCTAACCCTATACTGATCGATAAAAAGGGTGGTAGTATTCGTGTTTGTGTTGATTATCGGGATATCAACAAAGCTTGTCCTAAGGACAATTTTCCAACCCCTTTCGTCGACCAGATCGTCGATGATTGTGCCGGCAGTGAAATCTTTTCCCTCATGGATGGATTTTCCGGCTATAATCAAATCAATATCACTCCTGAGGACCAACACAAAACAACTTTTATTTGTCCTTGGGGTACTTTCGCCTACCGTAAACTTCCTTTCGGTTTAAAGAACGCAGGTGCTACGTTCCAACATGCTATGTCTTACGCATTTCACGATATTAAGCATATTGTTCAACCTTATTTGGACGATTTGTCGGCTCACTCTTTACGACGAGTCGATCACCCTATGCATCTCTGAGCGATTTTCGTTCGTTGTAGATTCTATCGCATTCGCTTGAATCCTCATAAGTGTGTCTTTTGCATAGAATCTGGCCGTCTCCTCGGTTTTATTGTTTCACGCCATGGGATCCAGGTTGATCCTATCAAGGTCGAGGCGATTCTTAATCTCCCTCCTCCTTCTTCTTTGCATCAGCTACAAAGTTTACAGGGGAAAGCAAACTTGCTTCGTCGCTTCATCCCGAATTACGCTGAGATTACTCGGGGTTTTACATGTCTTCTAAAGAAAGGTTATGAGTTTGTCTGGGATTAAAATTCTAACGATGCCTTTGAAGCCTTGAAACTGTCCCTTACGAAAGCTCCTCTTCTGTTCCCTCCGGATTACAGTCGAGATTACTTTCTTTATTTAGCTACATCCGAGTATACAATCGGTATGGTCCTCGTTCAAGAGGATGATAACCACGATGAACATGTTATCTATTATTTGAGTCGAAGTTTAACTTCCACGGAAATCAAATACCAACATGTTGAGAAGCTGGCCTTGGCTGCTGTACAAGCAGTTCAACGTTTTCGTCATTATATCCTCGCCAGGAAAACTACCGTGATTTCACACTGTAACCCCATGCAACATATATTGACTCGTCAATTGCTGGGGGGCAAGTACTCCAAGTGGATTGTTATTCTCCAGGAGTTCGATTTGGAATTCGATCGAGCAACGTCGAAGAAGTCCCTGGTTTTCGCTGAGTTGATTTGTGACTTTCCCCACACTTCCACGGAAAAAGTAGCAGTCAATTCGTTACCTGACGAGTCTCTTTTCCTTATCAGTACCGACGATACTTGGTATGGAGATATCATTATCTATCTCCAAACTCAAACTTTCTGGCCTACGTTGTCCATTGCCGAACGTCGCCGTGTTCGTTATCAAGCACGTCATTATATTATCCTCGGCGATACTCTTTACCGTCGAGGCATTGACTCTGTCTTTCGGCGGTGTTTGACTTTTGATGAAGCTGAGAAAGATTTGAATGACTGCCACTCTGGAGCATGTGGTGGTCATATGTCTGGGTATGCTACTGCTCAGAAAATCTTACGCGCAGGTTACTTTTTTCCTTCCTTGTTTACTGACTGCATTACTGCTGTTCAGAAGTGTCATGCCTGCCAGACCTATAATCAGAAGATTTGGTCGCATCCTGCTCCCCTTCATCCTGTAGTCTCAGTAGGTCCTTTTGCTAAATGGGGCATTGATTTCATGACATGTCACCCTCACTCGGTCGGGGGGCATGGTTACATTATCGTCGCTGTTGATTATTTTACTAAGTGGGCCGAGGCAATGCCGACATTCGATAATACTGGGAAGACTGCAACACTATTCCTTTTCAACCATGTCGTTACTCGTTTTGGTGTTCCTCGAGCTATCGTTACCGATCACGGTAGTCATTTTAGAAATAATATGATGTCTGAACTTACCGAGAAGTTGGGCCTTCGTCATGATAGCTCAACACCCTATTATCCACAGGCTAATGGCCAGGTCGAAGCCATCAATAAGGTTCTCATCACTATGATTCGAAGGATGATAGGGATACATAAAACCAGCTGGCACACAATGTTATTTTCGTCATTGTGGGTATATCGGACGTCTGTTAAGTCTGCCACAGGATTCACGCCTTTTCGATTAGTTTATGGCATGGAAGACATTCTGCCAATAGAATGTGAAATATCGTCTTTGAAGCTAGCTGTAGAGCTCTTACCTAATACTTTTGTCGAAGAGGAACGTCTGTTGTATTTGATGCGATTAGATGAGACTCGTCGTGATGCTACTTTGGTAATCGAAGCCCAGAAGAAACGTGTTAAGGCACAGTATGACAAGCATGTCAAACCTCGTGTCTTCTCTGAAGGAGATCTTGTTCTTTTATATGAACAAGATAAAGATGTCTTAGGAGCTGGGAAATTTGAACCAATGTGGCATGGGCCTTACATTGTTAGTAAAGTTTTGGCAAAAGGAGCATATGAGTTAGTGGATTATGATGGGGTACCTTTGAGTGAACCCAAAAATGGGTTGTACTTAAAGAAGTACTATGCATGAGTCATTTGTGCATGAAGTACTTGTATTTTAATGTATCATACTGAGTGTGTGTGGTATGTTTAGTTTTGTGTTTGACGTTATTTGGTCTCTGCCCTTACGTGACGTTGTGTTTGGTTGCCAGATGTCGGAGTATTCGCTACCTTATATTGGCTTCGCCGATGGCGCTAGCCGTAGTACTCGGAACCTAGCTTCTATTGCCTGGGCAATCTATGCCCCAACAAACGAGCTTATATCGTTACGAGGTGTATGTCTTGGCCGAGTGACCAAAAACATAGCAGAGTATAGCGCCGTTATTGAGTTATTGGTTGATGCTATATCTCTTGGAATTCATAGTTTGGTTGTGCGACTTGACTCGCAGCTAGTGGTGCTACAACTAAGTAATGTCTACTCTATTCAAAGTCCTACATTATTAAGAGTTTATTTGCGAATTCGCCTCTTGGAAAGACATTTTGATTATATTGAATATCAACACTTTCCGAGAAGTCTTAATACATTAACAGATGCTTTGGCTAATTACGTATTAGATAGACATTTGAACAATTTATAAATCAAACACATGTACACAAGTGTAAAGTAAGCCGGTAGAAACCATGTATATATATATATAACGATCAAAGTTTGTTTTTACAAAATGAGTCCGAAGACCAAAATATCAAAGCTGAAGCTCATGGCTTCTACATAACGATATCATGACATCAATGATGTTCACGATAGCACACTAAAGTCCTGGCCACTCTGCGGAGCAAGCGACCCATAGAGGCAGAGACTCCCACGGTGTGACGCTGATCGCATCGTGGAATATCCTCTAAAGACATGTCTGGAACATCAGCCATCAACCCCTCTAGGTTCTGCTCCACTGTCAAGTAGTCCTCGGCATACTGGGGGACTGCGACTACTGCCTCTCCTCTACACTGGACATGAGAGCTACCAGCTGGTCTATGTGCCCCAACATCTGTGTTATCAATAAAATTTTGGTGTTAGTCTTTGGATGATTCTATAAAACCAAAAACATTTAATATGATGAAAATATAAAAACATCTAAAAAGATAAAAGTTGGTGTACTTCTTACCAATATCTCCCCACTGTGCGTCTTCGGGAAGGACAAGGTCAGGATCGCCATGAAAGTCCAAACCAACATACGCATAATCCTCGACCATCAAAACCTGGCCTTGAAGCCAGTCAAAGAAGCGATCGTCGTATCTGACAATCGGTCCTGCCACATGCCTAGCCATGAGTTGGCACCATCTCAACATCCGTGGATCCCTAGGACCCGGAAAGTGCCAATCTGCCTGAAGCCTGTACACTGGGACCCTCTCACAAAAGAACGATACTAGCAATGATCCATAACCAAACTGCTTTAGGTCTCCTCGCCTGCTTTTGGTCAGTTGTTTCTTGAGGTTACGTAACACTGCGTCAGCCCAGTTGAAGACTCGGGGCTCGACACACTCCAGAGCATACTGGAAATAGCTCTGTAGAGCCATATGCAGGGTAGCACTTCCTGCCATGCGAGCTATAGTGAAGAGAATGGTACAGAGAGTTATATCATTCACTCCCCAAATGGCTACTTTTCCTCTTTGTCGTTCAGCCTCTAGTACGCAATACTCTCGGCAATACTCACTCATTTTCATACCCCCTCTGTGGTTACCAGTCAAACTGATATAAGAACCTCGTCTTAACAACCCAGTCAGGAAATAGATATCTTCAATATCAATCGTCAATGTGTGAGCACCGACATTGAAAACCTGCTGATACGGATCCCACATCCGGACTAAATGTTCCAACAATCGCACTTGGTCTCTCATGCCCGGTATGCGGAAATACTTTAGGAGACCACAATCTCTTAAAGAGGAAATGGTTTGAGGGTGATTTTCAGCGGCAACATTATCATCCTCATGTTCCCTTTCTCTCCATTCGAGCACCATTGTGATAGTTATTAACCTGCATGGCAATCATGTGAAGATAGTTAATGATCTAAACATGAGAAAAATTGGTTTTATTGACTAAACGTTATACAAATTTTTTGACCTCTGCGCTGTTCGCAGGTGGGTTTTGAGCACAGTGCGAACTTCTCGCACTGTAGCTCAAGCCCACCTGCGAGAATGAAGACTTCTCGCAGGCCCCATATGGGCAGCCTGCGAGAATCTTCATTCACGCATAAGGTTTCAATAACAAGATTAAAACTTGGAATTTAGCCATTAAAATCATGAAATTAAACCATGAAAAGTTAGGGAATTGAGCACTTACCAGTTTGATCTAGACGGTTCGTGAAATGATGCCCCGAAGCTCCCGAAAATCGACGATGAATATCGGAGGTAAAATGGAAGTTTTTGAACTACAATGGTAAATGGGTAAAACAATATGGTAAAAATGAATAGTAAATTTGTTTTATTTACTTTTTACCATATTAAAAGTGGGTTTTTCCATTTTTATTCCATTATTTAGCCCATTTAACCCTAATTACTAATACGAAAGTGAGTAAACTGACTTGCAGGTTCCTAATGCAGATAATTATGGACAAAAACTCTTACGGTATGGCGTGTTTTTATTGATTTCCTAGGGTTTTGATCTAAAACCTCAAGTGCCTTTTATCCATTCTTGCACTTGTGAAAAACCTAGAACGTGATCGAGCGTTGTTTTATCTCTTTTCCGGGCTCATTGCGGTTACACGAAAAAGGAACCCCCCTGGAGTTATCTTTAAGCTCTTTTTAGACTCTCGAAATATGAAAAGATTGCCGAGCGATCTTGCTATTTTCACGCTCATTAAAGTATTTGAAGTTACTCATCCTTCAAGCGATAGTTTAACCCTTTTTCGGTCTCGTTGGACTATGGTACGAAAAAGGAACTGAGAGAGTTCTCTTTTGAGTGTTTTTCCTAACTCTATAATCTTGAAAAACCTTCGAGTTTGCTATCTCTGGACTCGTTAAACAAACATTGACAGACCCGTGATGGGACCGAGCCACTCCTTCTTAGGGTTCGTTAAAAATAC